>BQNB010065916.1:4983-34762 GCA_026074375.1 Tanacetum coccineum | reverse complement strand
CTTTATAACTTTAACCCAAAACGCATCTCTCTCAAAGCGAAATCTCCACCAACATTTCGCCAGGAGCGCCAAATTCATAGCCTTGAGACTACCAATATTTAGACCCCCCATCCCATAACTAGATATGACCTTTTCCCATTTGATCCAAACCGTACTTTTGGATTCCTCATTCCCCCTTCCTCAAAAAAATCTCTCCTCACACTCTCTAACAAATTTAACACACTCATCGGGGCACGAAACAACGAGAAAAAGTACAACGATAAGCTACCAAGGACTGATTTTACCAAAGTCAATCTGCCACCAAACGAAATCAACCTCGCTTTCTAGATTGCCAATTTATTACATACAACTTCTCATCTTTTTTTTTCTCTCTAATAATATGGCTCAATTTCTCTTTCACTTTATCCAACCTCCGGATCTTGTGTTATAAGGGTGAATCTTATGTTATCAGTTGCCCACCCCTCGACTTCCTCCATCTCCACACCAATCCCAAACAAAGTACTTTTGTTTAGATTAACTTTCAGTCCTGAAGCCATTTGAAAGCATTTAAGCAGCTTCATTAAACTAATTATATTCCTTCTATTCCAATCCCCAACAAAAATCGTGTCATCCGCGTATTGCAAATGTGAAACTTCAATACCATCTGAACCCACTTTAACACCATCAAAAAGACCACCTTGGACAACCTCTTGCATTGCAACATTGAGACTTTCGGCTACAATAAGAAACAAAAAGGGCGACAAAGGATCTCCTTGTCTAATACCCCTTTCCAACGCAAATTCCTTCGTCGGGGATCCATTAACAAGAACCGAAGACGTTGCCGATTCCAAACAGGCCCGAATCCAACCACACCATTTCCTACCGAAACCCATTTGTTGCATAATATCCTCCAAAAACTCCCAATTAACACAGTCGTATGCCTTCTCGAAGTCTACTTTAAATATCAAGCATCTTTTTCTCGATTTCTTTATAAACTCAACCACTTCATTAATCACCAAAACACCATCGAGGATGAAACGATCCTTAATGAAAGCGCTTTGAACCTCCCTAATTATTTTGTTCATCACTTTTTTTAACCTTTCCGCTAAAATCTTGGTGATTATTTTATAATAACTACTAATAAGACCGATAGGGCAAAACTCACCAAGACAAATAGGATCCACAACCTTAGGTATAAGGGCTATGAAGGAACCCCCTACTAATCTTTCCTTCCTCCCAGAACCACTTTAACGCCGTAAGAAGCTCTTCCTTAATTGTAAAACCTAAAAATCTCAACAAGTATAAAATTACCAAAATACCCCTAATGCAAAAAAATTCATAAAAGCATGAATAAAATTCATTTAAATGTTAAAAATTATGAAAATACAATAGAGCCTCTAACAGACTTGCATCACCTTGAGATAACCTTCTAAAGCAACCACTATCAAACCTTAGACGATTGCTATTTGTTTCCTTGAACACTCCTTGATAGTAATTGAAAATGGTTTGCTTAATATCCTCAAGATTTTCGTTCCATCTTCCATCTTGTGGAAACCTAAAACACATGATAGGTTCTTTGATCGTTTAAGCTCGAGGTTGTTTAGATCTCATCTAGGATAATATAGTAACAATGCTATAAATTGCACATCGGAAATAATAAACACAAATCAAAATTACTTCAAGGTTTTTTTTTATTAATCAACACAGCCCCAAATACTATTTGATCAGAATAGATCGGTTACTCTAACTAGTAACAGGGATCAAAGATCCTTGAGGCTAAACTCTAGACAGACGTCTACTACTACCTATATAGACGTCTACTACTACCTATACAAACGTGTACACACACACATTTTCTTTAGTCGACTCTCATTGAGAACACAAACTTTTCTGGATGCCTAAAATAATATGCCTGGACCTCCTTTTATAGCATAAGGAGTCAAGGCTTACATGGAAACTAATAAAAGAAGATATTAAGTAAGAGAACAATAATTATTCATCTTATCTTCTCATTAATAATTCATCATTATCTTCTTTATTGATCAATCTTTCAATTATCCCTACATATAGTAGAATCCACCCATAAATAACAACTTTGGTCCTTCTTGTTTCCATCTTGGTTTGGCTTATCAACCTCAAATATAAATTCCCAACAATCTGCCCCTAGTTATAGGACAAAGCCAAATAAGCACGAACTTCCCTGAAGTTAATTACGAATGAGAACTTCCCCCTAAGACCTACCAAAGGGTCAACAAGTTTTCAAATCATCAAATCTTCTTCCCCTTTTTGTCAATATCAAATAGGAGACTAAAGTATGCAACTTTGATCTTCACAACTACGGACCAATATTATATCCAGCCTTTAACAACTCAAATTACCCTCCATGACGCGCCTTTAAGATAAATGAACTTGAGTAGTAGAAACTTAAACTAGCAGTAGTAACAAATACTAGCTGTAGTAAAAACCTTCACCTCAATGTAGCAAATAAATGGTTAAACATTTTAACATTAAGCTTCCCCTGAAACCCATATGTTAACCATTTCTTGAATCTTTAATTCTGTAGGCTCTATGTAATGATTACTAATACAAAAAACTAAGTATAAAGAACTTGATGCTGAAGTAGAACAACCCAAACTTGTATCTTATATCTTGCACTATCCACGTGACTTCGAACGTATACCCAAAACCAATGTATAGGGAGACCGTAATCTCTTGACAATTTATCCTCATTTTCTATGAGACACATAACCAAAGTGATCGCAAATGTGAGCATTGAGCACCATAAGAAAAATCACACACCTTTGCTAGATTTGTCAATTCTTCGTCACATCGTTCTAAGGCCACAGAACACGATATCTCTAAAGTTTACAACTCCTTTAAATATGATAAAACACAAACACAAATAATTCCACTTCATCGTCAAATAGATGATAAATAATAATCTTCATAACCAATTGAACAAATAAAACGAGCCATTAAATCTTTAAGAACATTTAAAATCAAAAATCTTATGTGTGTGTTATCTGATATCTTTTAAAGCTAGTAGTACTAACTTCTTTTATTGGACAAGGCTAGCAGTTGTAATTACTTCTACCGTACCTAACTGTCCTTTAAACCTAAACAATATAACATAGGAAGCATTATAACCGTTATTGAACACGATCAGTAAAAACTGCTTAAATTCATAGCAGTATTAAAATCATGAAGCAGTATTAACTTTTTAATCCCAAGCAGTAGTAACTAACTGCTTTTACCACAAGCAGTAGTAACTGCTTTAACCGCTAGCTAGTAATTAACCAAGCAATAATGGAACATAGTAACTGCCTTTTATACCTAGCAGTATTAAAAACTCTTGACTTACTACTGTTCTTTCCATACTAGCAATCACAAAGTACATTTAGCAGCATTAAACCATCCTTGACACATTAAGTATGGTTCTCTGAGCCCTAGCAGCATTAACTGAGTCGAGCAGCACTAATTTAAACAAACAGTAGAAACTATATCCAAGCAGCATTAATCTTCTTTAACATCATTAACTTTGTATACAAATCTAACAGTAAGTATACTATCCTATTTACCAAGTTGTATAACAGCTGATCATATCATTGCCTTGAAGTTTCCATGTCTTTCAGATTTAAGCATGATAATATCAAGAATAACATTAACATCCTTCTCAGTTCTCTCTAAAATCATGACCACCATAGATACCAATTAGTGCAAACCAAACTTATAGAATCATCGGCTTATCAAGAAAACCCTAAAAGAGTTTGACTGAATTGCATACCAAGCCATATAATACACCTCATCAGATCAGAAAAATATACAAACCCTAATTGTCTAGGGTTTGATCAGTTAGAGCACAACGGATCAAAAAGAAACCTAAATAAATAGTAACAAAGCTTACCAATCGTATTGCATACCAAAACAGGTAGAGAGGACGATTATAAGCATCATTATAGCACTGAATCTTCATAACCCCATAAAACTTTTCACCACAAAGACGATTTCTTGGAAAAAAAGGGTGTTAGGATTTCTTTAAAACCCTTATAGATCCGAAGACGAGAGCCACATGGCTTTGATACCAATAGTGGAAACCTAAAACACGTGATAGGTTCTTTGATCGTTTAAGCTCGAGGTTGTTTAGACCTCATATAGGATAATATAGTAACAATGATATAAATTGCACAGTGAAAATAATAAACACAAATCAAAGTTACTTCAAGGTTTTTCTTTATTAATCAACACAACCCCAAATACTATTTGATCAGAATAGATCGGTTACTTTAACTAGTAACAGGGCTCAAATATCCTTGAGGCTAAACTCTAGACAGACGTCTACTACTACCTATACAAACGTGTACACACATTCGTTTTCTTTAGTCTACTCTCATTGAGAACACACACTTTTCTGGATGCCTAAAACAATATGCATGGACTTTCTTTTATAGCATAAGGAGTCAAGGCTTACATGGAAACTAATAAAAGATATTAATGAGAGAATCAATTAATTATTCATCTTTATCTTCTCATTAATATTCATCTTTATCTTCTTTTTGACCAAATTTTCATCATCTCGTACATCTTGTAGAATCCCATAATAACAACTTTGGTCCTTCTTGTTTCTATCTTGTTTTGTCTTATCAAATCAAATATAATTCCCAACACATCTACCATAAGGCCTGTAAATCCATTTTTCCGATATCGTTTCCTCATAGTTGAGTGAAAAAATTTTGAGTTCTCATCTCCCTCTTCATACCATATAACCCTTGCTTTCTGTCTTAACATCTTGGCTTTAAGGCCGTCTTTTTCAATCCAATCCAACCGGGCTCTTTGCCATGCTTCTATCTCATCTATCTCTAGGGGTCTCAACTCTGCTTCCCGCTCCTATCTACCCACTTCTTTCCTAGAAGAATCGATCTCTTGCTCGAGCCCACCATACTTCTTCGTACTCCACTCCTTCAAAGCATGCTTTACATTTTTTAGTTTGTCTTGAAAAACACAATCAGGAGTTATTGTGGAAACAGGAGCACCTCATGCCTCTTTAATAACATTGATCATCTCAACATCTTTTAACCAAGCGTCAAAAAACCTAAAAGATTTTGGGCCGAAATCTAAACCCTTATCTAGTAAAACAATTGGACAGTGGTCAGATAGTTTCCTATCTAAGGCAACTGAACCCAAATTTCTCCATATCTCTTAAAAATCTTCGGTAATTAAAAACCTATCCAACTTACTAAACTTTCTCCCATCGTCGCTAATGCTCGTAAATCTTTTACCTCCCAACGGAACGTCGATCAACTGCTCGCTCCTAATGAAATCGTTGAAAGCCAGTGCCCCTTTCTTGCTAAATTCTGAGTTTAGTCTTTCATCCAATCTTCTAACTTCATTAAAATCCCCAAAGATACACCAACAAGTGTCCGAGGGAGCCAAAACCCTACTAATCCTATCCTATAACACCGCCCTTTCGTTTTTATTCCGTGTCCCGTAAACATTTACGAGACCTACCATCTTCTCCACTCTGACCCACTTACCTACTACTGCCATAAAACCATGATCAGATATTACTTGCATTTTGTTGAAAACTCTCGTATCCTACATCGTTAGAATACCCCCTGATCTCCCCACAACATCTAATTTCATAAAATCTACCTCGTCAGAACCCCATAACTTATTAATTGTCCTAAAATATAATTTTCTTAATTTTGTTTCCTGAATCCCCATAAAATTTGGTTTCTCTTTATAACATAATTTCTGAATCCAATCCACCTTGTCATCTGTACCTAAACCTCTGCTATTTAACGACATAATCTTCATAACAGTAATAAATACAACCACTCACACAACCATGAACCTTACATACCTGATGTCATCTGCCTGTCTTTGACACTTCTCCGACTGTGCTATCTCTAGTTTTATTACCTCCCCACTTAAAGCCAATATGTTGCCCAAACTCCTCTATCTGGGACAACTCCTCTGCTCCGGTTTTACAACTAGATGACTTTGACTTTGCTTTCGAACCTCATGACGTCTTACTAGATCTGCCTTGACAAGTCTTCATATCTTTCTTACGATTTTGTATTCCCATTGCACTCCTTTGGGACCTTAAAAGTTTTGATCTTGCTAACTCTCTAATTTTACACATACTCAGCTTACCCTTCAATTTTTTGCCACAATAAGACGATCTTTCTTTGGATCTTGTATGAGACTTAATCGCATCCTTATTCCTGTTGCTTCTACTTCTTTCATTTTGATTATCGGATTTTGCTTTTGCCTCCGTAGCCACACATTCGCAGTTAATGGTGTTATTGTTCTTTTCACTCACCTCTTTGATATTATTATCATTGAGAGGTTAAAACTGGTCAACACAGTTATTGATATCCACACACTCCCCAATTAAAGCATTTACATTTTTTGTTTTGACGCAATTAGAAGTATTGTTAACAATAGGCTCGTTCACCACATTTTTGTGGGCTGGCCTATTTTTATCTCTTTGTTTACTTGACCTTGAATCACAACCACTTTGTTCTGGCCCATTAACACCCTTTAGGCCTATTGAAGAGTTAATAGTATCCTTTGTTGGCCCCCTTCCTCCTCATTTGAATTTTTCTTCATGTTTGACGTACGCCCCTCGATAAAACCCATAACCGTTGCGTCTTCCCTAGATTCCTCCCTATATTCGGTGCCGCCTATGACATGTTCATGTAAGAAATGAGAATTGACAGGGATTCCTTATAAGCATGTTGTTGCACCTTGTTGGAATATGACTCTGAATAACCAGGGGCACTAAGCTTGGGTAAATCCTTGTTATTGGTTGACTACATGGAGGGAAACATACTCTCACAAAGTGGAACCAATTAATGGAACCAATTACTAGGAGAAGTCCACATGTCCAACAACACTTTTGCCACCAAATCATCATGTCCAGATAGGCAGACCAAAGTAGAAAAGAAAGAGGTCCAAACTTGAGGATGAACCATTTGTGAAAGATGGTAAAGTGTGCAAAAGAAAAGGAAGCATTACTTGTCAATCCTGTGGAAACATTAGACACAATAAGGCAACATGCAAAGGACAAGGTCGAAAGTCAACAACATGTAGTTATTTGAGCTTTAAGTTTTAAGTGTTTGTTTGATCAAAATATCATGGAACACTTTCCAAGCTATTTTTGTAATGTAGGTGGCAACAATGCAGTAGCCAGTGATAGTGCATCTAAGCAAGCACAACAACCAAAACCTGATGTGGTCAACATGGTTCAGGTGTTGTTGTTGTTATAGGTTTGTCCGCTGCTGGTGGGCAGCCTGGTCGTGCAAGTGTTAGTGTTGGAAGTCAAAGTTCATCCCATAGTAGATGGACAAAGAGAAGAGTACAAACAAAAAGACTTAGTCCACAAAAAGAACTCCCACTCAACCTGCAAGTTAACCTTCAACCCATTCTCAAGTGCAAATGGTTGGAACAAGGAATACTGTAAAACCCTAAAATCAGAACAAGTGCAAAATTACTAAAATGCCCCTAATGCAAGAAAATTTTATAAAAGCTTAAATAAATTTATTCAAGTGTTATAAATTTTGAAAATACATCATGTGACAATTATAAAAAAATTATGTAAGATTAAAATACTATATGTTATACAAGAAAAATAATAAATATTATAAACATTTATTTGTTAGCCGAAATTCATTTATAAATATTTATTTTATACATGTAATTTTTGCCCATTTAAATTAAGGAAAATAAAACAAAATAAATTATAAAATGTCAAGGATATATTCTAGAATAATTAAAAATCAGAAAAATGGGTCCTTTTTATAAGCCATAAATTTCGCATATCCTTATTAAATTCATTTCTATCCATTTTTCCATTTTAAAAACCCTAAAAACTAGATCACAATTCAAAGAAAAACTCAAGAAAGCGGCACAACATTTTTATACAGCAAGGGACGAATTTTCTAGGGTTCTTGGGAGTACAAGGGAGCTAAGAAAATTATTGGTTCATTGGTTTGAAGCTTGATTCGATTTATGGTGTTCTTTTGAATTCGAACTTCTCTATAGCATTAGAACTCAATATTCATTAAAATCATCCATAATTATTCAAGGTATTTTTATACTCATTTTACTCTTATATAAATAGATATGTTCATGAGAAAATTCCCATGCACGTTATTTTGACTTTTATTAAGCTTAAACCAAGATCTAAACCCTAAATAATTGCAAGAATTGTATTCGGCTCTAAATAAATTATACTTTCGGGATTTTATAATTTTTTGACTTGTATATCATTTTGTATGAAACAGATAAATTATTAGAAAAATTGTATAAAAGATTTAGATAATTATTGTGGAGTTTTTATTTTGCCGATTATGAAAAACAAGGAAAAAGGAAGAAATAAAATGGAAAACAAATTAGGGTTAGGGTTTGCCTATTTTTCTAGTGTATAATTAATGCTTATGATTGTGTAATGATTGCCTGATAATTGGGGAAAAATTAATTAGGGTTTTGTTGGATTAATTTCTAGCCGTGTGCATGTATTAAAGTTATAAGGGTTGTTTTGAAATTTTTATAACTATAAGGACTGATTATGACATGTTAATATAATGTATATATTCTGAGAAAAATAACTTGGAGGGTATAAAATGTCATTTGATAATTATTATGGATTAAACATGACTAATTATATATTTATATATACAATTCGAATTAATTTAATAAATGAGGGACTAAAAGTGTAAATTAAGGAATAGTTCTAAGGATCGTGCAGTCAGTAATTAAAGTATAAAGAAAAAAATTGAAATTACCATATTTGATATTAAAAGGCTTATTTGTGCAAAAATGGATAATTAAAGATCATGTTTATAAATTATAACAAAAAGGATCTAATACGTAATTACAGTAAGATCACGGATTTGGACTGGTAAATACGAGAAATAGAAAAATCTGCTAATTATAGAACATGTCTAATTTATAGAAACATGTATGTATAGAAACTGCATTTAGAGAAAACCTGTATTTATAGAAACCTGCTATTTATAGAAACCTGCTATTTTTAGAAAGTCTATTTTGGGAAGTTAATTATGGAAACTTATTTAAATCAGGATGATATCATTTATTGGAACGTTGAATTAAGGAAAGTCTTATGTTGGAAACTTACTATAATTAGAAGCTGGGGGGGGGGGGGGGGAAGGGTGCCTATTTTAAGCGAAAGTACTCAAATATACAAGCATAGTTAATCATCTGAAACTCCATACTAATCAGGAATATGTTAATCAGTGAAAGTACTATCAAGGAATCATGCTAAAATAGAAAGTTGCTAAATATGGAAGTATCTTAATCATGAACTAGTAACTTATATATTGTCTCTTTAACAGTAGATGCCATTAAGCAGGAGAGTTTCTCATCTTCTTATCTATCTCTTTTTCCGGTTACTGTGGACTATTGCGTTACGGATATTCGTTTTCTTTCTAGAAGGGAATTCCTATCTTTTCAGGATTCATCCCCCAGAACTGCTAATGTCCCATTTTTATGCCTTTTGCCATGTATTTACATGTGTTGATTAAGACTTATTCTATTGCTCTGAGCCTATATAATAGCATGACCATGATTTACATGACTGTTACCACCTAGTCATGGAAGGTACCTTATGACCGTTGACACATGAGGCCAATGTGTCAGAGCTCTTTCGCGTTGAGAGTGATTTCACGCCCGGCGTCTCTTTTATCGTACCCCCCACTTTACCTAGATTATATTTCATGTTTGCCATTTTTATTCGGGGCGTCATGGGTGACATCCTCGTTACATGTTTACGACGTTCATGGTGAATGGTTGGTGTGTGCTCTACATCCATCACATTGGAGCTGATCCCTGCCAACCATATTATTATAAAGAGGTCCACCCCTTTTATTTACATGTGAGGCGCCCTTCTTATTATATGCATGTATTCACGTCATTATATTATGACATGTATGATTATATGAGCTTGTGGGCATTCTCCTTATTTGTTATGTTTATATACTATCCATGATATCTCATGACATCTTTGACTTCACGTTACCATGTATTACATGTTTATTTCCTATTCCTTCATGACGTATTCTCCAGGTTTCCTCATGGACACCCATGATCTTTCCGTGCTTTTATAATTATTATCCAGGATTTCATACTTATACTTTAACATTGTTATTATATCGTTCATGTCGCCTTATCTACCATGCTCAGCTCTGTATTTCTTTTCTTCTTTTTATAAGGAGGTATGCTAGAGGGAGATTGGGCTACTGAGAGATTGTGTGTTAGGAAGTGACAATTCTAGCTTCCTTATTTTTATCGCATACATTTTGATGTGCCCTATACTATCTTTGGACACATGTTCGTTCCTTTTAGACTTTTTTTACGTTATCATGTTGAATCATTAATTGGGTGCCGATGTTTTATTCTTGGATCTTTCCACATTGTCTTATGGTTATCATTTATGATTTTTTGCCTTTGTTATGCTTTGATATGAACCTATGATTATGACGTTGCGGCTCTACTCTACGGAGCGTGGTTTGGGTCGTTACGAATTATGGTATCAGAGCTCAGGCTTATCGACATGTAGGCTCTATAACTTGACCTAATTGTTCCTCCCCTTTTGTGAGGATTGGGGTAGACATTAGGTTCCTTAAGAATCGATATTGCCCTGTTCTAATTTTCTGTAGTTTTGACCTTTTAACAGTTAGAATCATAAACCCTTTTTGCAAATGTTCAGATGTGTTGAACACTCGTACCGATTCTGAACTGACTGTCGGGTTTCAGGCAGCGTGGTTGCATGCTCCACAGCATTATTGCGAGCACCGCATCTCGCGAAAGAATTAGCGCGCTGGTGTTTCGGGTGGTAATCCTCCACAGCCACTATTCATACTTGGCTGACGCGCTATCATAGAAGCAGAAACTCATTCTTCGAGAATGGCAGTAGCCCCTGTTGAATGCCTGAGAATTGGATCTCCATATGGACGAGTTCTACGACGTGATGGATTGTTAATGATGCTTTTAAGACGAGATTGGCTGTTGTATAAGTTCGAGGTGAGCGTTGGCTTGGTGGAAGGCCCTATAAGCTGGCCAAAGGAGGCGCATGCGTTGGTCCTTACTATGACTTGGGCAGTTTTAAAGAGCTGTTCTGTCTTCAGTTTTTCCCTCTAGCCAGAGCAAGAGCGCTTGAAGAGGGAGAGTACCTTCCATCCGCACAAGGGCGAGTGAAAATAGTACTGAGTACTTGCAGCGTTCCTCAGCCTAGGCTGGTTTTCTTGGACAGGCTTGCTGGACATGCAGTAGAGCAGCGCGTTAAGAACTTTGTTAGGGGTCTTCATAAGTAATCCTTTGCCATGTCATGTGTATACAGTTTGTACGGATGTTGCTCAGGTTTGCGGATGTTGCAGGCAACTTAGAAATCCTTGCGTGCAGGGATATGACTTGATATGTTTCCCGAACTGTTCAGACAACGAGGTAAATTTTCAGTTAAATTCGGAATCTTTGAGACCTTATTCCATGTTTTATCGTCCTTACCTTTTTTATATCATGTGCCATCCCAATATTCTTTCAGGCACAAGAGTGGGAGCCCGTTATCACCGTTATGTCAACAGGGTAGTCACAAGAGTCTTACGGTCAGATGTATGACCGACGAGATGACATTGCAGGGATCTGAAGTACAGAGCGGTGGTAGTAACTACCGTAATAACAATAACAACAACCACTCTCGTGACAACAACAGGTCAAATCTTAATCGTTATCGTCTTTATCTGTTATATGATATGAATCTAACATCACGTCATGGTAACAGGGATTTTGGTGCTGGACGCGACTAAAGGAACAGAGGCCAGCAATCCCACCGATCTACCAACTCGGGTAAATCATTTAAAATAACAAGTTTATTCTCTATGTATCTCAAAGTTCATGTCTCACGATCTATCATTGAATCAGGTTCCCAGCAATCCAGGGTACCCTCTGAGGGTTATACTCACCCTGTTTGCAACACATGTGGACGTAGACACCCAGGAGAGTGTCGTCGTGCTGCTGGTACTTGCTTCAAATGTGGCCAGGCTGGTCATCTTCAGCGGGACTGCAAGAAGAACATTGGCGCTAGTTCGTCTGGTCATGCTGATAAGAAGCCAGATGCATCAGGCCGTGTCTTTGCACTTACTCAGGATCAGGCCGCCAATACTTCAGGTACCATCACTGGTGCATTATTTATATTCGGGTGCTAGTGTTTGTTGTATTTGTTACGGTGTGACATCTTTTCTGTGATATTTACCAAGTTTGCCTCATGTCTTTACTATGACTACCTATATTCTTGATCATGTATTATGTATATCCACGCCATGAAAGACTCGCACGATTACCCATGTATATAGAGATCTTCCTCTACTGTTTGATGACAAGATTCGCTTCTGTTATGCACTTCCCTTTGGATATGTGTGAAATTTGACATAATTCTGGTTATGGATCTGGTTAGCAGCACACCGTTTTTGGTCCTTGTTTAGTGTACGATTTGACTGTCATACCCGTCGTGTTATATTCGGCGATATTCATGCTCTCCTTGACATTTATTTATCATGGTTCCTTACCGGGAAATCTTATGAACGATCATTTCGCTTTAAAAGCACGTACCTTACATCGCATGGCTGTGAAGGCTTTCTGGCTACCATCATGACATCGGACTTTGACGTTTCTTTATTCATCTACGATCCGCGATTTTTCCGAATTAGGACGTATTTCAGAAGAACTTCCAGAATACCTCTATTCGCGATGTTGAGTTAACATTGAGCTTATTCCCGGAGTGAGCCCAATCTCCCAAAGCTTCCTCCCCCCCCCCCCCCCCCCCCCATTATCGCCCATGGCGCACCGATTGAGTTAAAAGAATTGAAGGATCAGTAACAAGAATTGTTGGTCTAGTGAGGTTTATTCGCCGAGTGTATCGCCCATGGGGTGTTTTGCACCAGTTCTGTTTGTCAAGAAGAGGACGGTAGCATCGAGATATGGATATTTCGATCTTTTTTACCCCCCCGTGAAATTTGAACACGTAATCACCATTCGTAATCGTTATCCCCTTTTCCTCGTATCGATGATTTTTGATCAGCTTCAGGAGCGCTAAACACTTTCCAAGATATGATTTCCCGATCAGTGTTACATAGTAGCGAGTGTGAAAGAGTCAGGGTGGGGGGACATTTCAGACTGCTTTTGCGCCCCCACCGTTATGGTCATTATGAATTCTTGGTTATGCCGTTTTGGTCTCACGAATGCTCCAGCTGTATTTAATGGCCTTTCCCATCCATACCGGTTTTCGTGAATTCTTGGACAAGTTCTCATCGTGTTCATTAATTAATATTCTGGGTCTTCTCTAAGTCTAAGAAGAACACGAGAGCATCTTCGCACCACTTGGTTCTACAGATTTTACGACATTGAGAAATTATATGCAAAGTGTTTCAATGCGATTTTTGGTTGAGTAAGGTGGATTTCTGGGTCACATTGTTTCAGCCGAGGAATTATACTGGATCAGCGAGGTTGAGGCTTATCACCAACATGTGCCAAGACCAGCCGTTCTGTGATCGAAGTACGGGAGTTTTCTTGGATTCGCAGGTTATTACCGCAGATTCGTATAGAGGGTTTATCCGATTAGCCTTACCCCTCTAACAAGTTATGCGAAAAGGTGAGAAGTTTGTATGGAATGAAGAGCAAGAAAAGAGCTTTGAAGAGCTTAAGCAACGTTTGGTTTTCTCGCCTATTCTTACTCTCCCATCTGGTTCAGGTGGATTTCAGATTTACAGTGATGCTTTAAGCACAGGGTCTTGGGGTGTACTCATGCCGCATTGGGAAACGTGATTTGCCTATGGCTCACGACACAACTAAAGCCCCATATGAGGTGAACTATCACTACTCTATGACTCTGGATGTTAGCAGCCGTTGTCTTCGCTCTCAAAATTTGGAGACACTACCTTTATGGCGAGTCGTGTGATATTTTTACCGATCATAAGAGCTTAAATTTATCTTCACCGCATCGTAGGACTTAAATATGAGACAAGAGTCGTTGGTGGGTTACTAAGGGATTATGACACCAACATTCGCTACCATCCGGGTAAAGCAAATGTGGTGGCTGATGCTTTGAGTAGGAAGTCGGGTATGATAGTTGGTATTCACAAGAGGAAGAAGAGATTATTCGTGACCTTGAGCGTTTGGATATCGAATTATGTGTTGTGGAACGCAGAATGTGGTGTTCTAGGCTAGTCTGAGGGTTGAGCCTACCTTAATTTCAGCAGATCAAGACAGCTCAGAAGGACGACGGAGAAATCTGGGCAATTATTCAGAATATTGATCAGCAGACCGAGTTTCGCGTTGATGACGATGGCATTTTATGGCAGGGTACTAAATTATGCGTACCAGAGGATCCTACACTTCGAGAAGCCTTGATGACTGAGGCACATAGTTCTCCATTTTCAATCCATCCAGGTTCGACGAAGATGTACCACGATCTCAAGCAACACTTTTGGTGGAGTGTAGAAGCGCTGATGTGGCTACGTTTGTGTCAAGTGTTGTAACATCGTCCAGCAGGTTAAGATTGAACCTCAACGTGCAGGTGGGTTATTGCAAAGTAGAGATTACCTGTTTGAAGTGGGACGAAATATCGCCTATGGATGTTTGTTACCGGGTTACACGGACTCAGAGGAAGCATGATGCTATCCCTGGCGTTGTTGTAGATCGCTTGACTAAATCGGATATTTTCTTCTTCCGTAAGGTTACCCCGTTAGTAAATTAGATGAAATGTTTCCAACAATAATTGTTCGACTTACACGGTACTCCATCAGCGATCGTGTCAGATAGAGATCCAGTTTCACGTCTCGTTTTGGAAAGGTTTACAGAAAGCTTGGTGAACAGGTAAGTTTAGTACGGCTTTTCTTTTGAGACCGCGGACAGTCGGAGCGTTACGATTCAAACATTCTAGAGGATATGTTTACGTTCATGTGCTTTAGAATGCGGACAGGAAATTGGGATGACGTTATATGTTTAGTGGAGTTTGCCTACAATAACAGTTGGGCATGCGAGCATTAAATGCGCTCACTCCCCCTTTCGAGATGTTGGTCATGGTAGGAAGGTCGTGCTCATATTGTTGGGATCAGGTCGGGAAGTATTCTTGAGGGTCTGAGATGATGAGGTGACTATGAAAAGGTCGCCGTCGCCAGGGAAAGCTTTAGAAGCTCCAGACACGTCAGAAGAGTTACGCCGACCAGGCATCGCATGAGCGTTAGAGTTTCCAACCCGGCGGTGAAACTTGTTTCTTCATTGAAAGTATCACCTACACGTTGGAGTCAGGCGTTTTGGTATCAAGGGAAAGCTTAGTCCTCGTTTTATAGGCCAGTTTGAGATTCTTCGATCTTGTTGGTGAGGTTCTCCTATGTTTGGCGTTACCTCCTGTCAGCTAATCTCATGTTCACAATGTGTTTCATGTATCATTACCTCAGAGGTTACACAGTACCATCATCTTTTTTTTATTCACTTGTCTCTTATCCATTTCGATCAATCCGTATGAGGATTTATCGTTACACGGAAGTAACCTGAGGGTTATTCTAGGACCGATCAGACAGAGTCATGAGGAACAAGACGATTCCTTTTGTCAAAATTCTTTGGAGGAATCATCCCGAGCGGGAAGCCACTTGGGAGACCGAGGAGTCTATACGGACTTCTTATCCTCATTTCCTTCCATGATCTGGTATGTCATTTTTCAGTCGTATCATGTTTCAAATTCGAGGACGAATTATTCTTTTAAGAGGGGAAGAAGTTGTAAAACCCTAAAATCAGAACAAGTGCAAAATTACTAAAATGCCCCTAATGCAAGAAAATTTTATAAAAGCTTAAATAAATTTATTCAAGTGTTATAAATTTTGAAAATACATCATGTGACAATTATAAAAAAATTATGTAAGATTAAAATACTATATGTTATACAAGAAAAATAATAAATATTATAAATATTTATTTGTTAGCCGAAATTCATTTATAAATACTTATTTATACATGTAAATTATGTCATTTAAATTAGGAAATAATAACAAAATAAATTATAAATGTCAAGGATTATTCTAGAATTATTAAAAATCAGAAATGGGTCTTTTATAAGCCCATAAATTCGGCATATCCTTATTAAATTCATTTCTATCCATTTTTCCATTTTAAAAACCCTAAAAACTAGATCACAATTCAAAGAAAAACTCAAGAAAGCGGCACAACATTTTTATACAGCAAGGGACGAATTTTCTAGGATTCTTGGGAGTACAAGGGAGCTAAGAAAATTATTGGTTCATTGGTTTGAAGCTTGATTCGATTTATGGTGTTCTTTTGAATTCGAAATTCCTAGCCGAACTCAATAATTCATAAAATCATCCATAATTATTCAAGGTATTTTTATAACTCATTTTACATTATATAAATCTGATATGTTCATGAGAAAAATTACCATGCACGTTATTTTGATTTATTAAGCTTAAACATGATCTAAACCCTAAATAATTGCAAGAATTGTATTCGGCTCTAAATAAATTTATACTTTCGATTTTATAATTTTTATGACTTGTATATATCATGTATGAACCAGATAAATTGTTAGAAAAATTGTATAAAAGATTTAGATAATTATTGTGGAGTTTTTATTTTGCCGATTATGAAAAACAAGGAAAAAGGAAGAAATAAAATGGAAAACAAATTAGGGTTAGGGTTTGCTTATTTTTCTAGTGTATAATTAATGCTTATGATTGTGTAATGATTGCCTGATAATTGGGGAAAAATTAATTAGGGTTTTGTTGGATTAATTTCTAGCCGTGTGCATGTATTAAAGTTATAAGGGTTGTTTTGAAATTTTTATAACTATAAGGACTGATTATGGCATGTTAATATAATGTATAGATTCTGAGAAAAATAAGTGGAAGGGTATAAATTGTCATTTGATAATTGTTATGGGTTAAACATGATTAATTATATATAATATATATATAATTCGAATTAATTTAATAAATGAGGGACTAAAAGTGTAAATTAAGGAAAGTACAAGGTGTGATCAGTAATTAAAGTATTAAGTATGAAAATACCATATTTGATATTATAAGGGCTTGTTTTGCAAAAATGGATAATTAAAGATCATGTTTAATTAAATTAATAACTAAAAGGACTAATTACGTAAATTATGTAAGATCAAGGATTTGGATTGTAAATACAGAAATAGAAACCTGCTAATTATAGAAACATGCTATTTATGGAAACCTGCTATTTATAGAAACCTGCTATTTATAGAAACCTGCTATTTATAGAAACCTGCTATTTTTAGAAAGTCTATTTTGGGAAGTTAATTATGGAAACTTATTTAAATCAGGAAGATATCATTTATGGAAAGTTAATTAAGGAAAGTCTATGTTTGGAAACTTACTATAATTAGAAGCTGCTATTTTTTGAGAAAGTACCAATATAACAAGAATACTAATTATGAACATACTAATCATGGGAATTGTTTATCATGGAACGTACTAATCAAGGAATTCATGCTAAAATAGAAAGTTACTAAAAATGCGAAAGTAACCTTACTCTCTTATGAACAAGTAAAATTATATATAGTCCTTTAACATGTAGATCGCATTATGCAGGAGTAGCTTCAATCTTTTTATCCATCTCTTTCCATTACTGCTGGATCATAAGGTACGGATATTCCTACCTGTCAGTTCAGGACATTTCTTTTTTTCATGTTCATCCCCAGATTCTGCTCATGCTTCCTCATTTTTAGTCTTTTGCCACCATGATCAATTTACATGTTTGATTTCAAGGACTTATTCTATTTGGCCCGTGAGCTATAGATACGCCTGTTGACCCATGAATTTACATGGACTTACCACCTCAGTCATGGAAGGTATCATGACGTGACCAGAGTGGGCACCTGTTGTCACGACTTTTCGAGTGAGAGTGATTTCACGTTGGCGTCCCTTTTCATGTTACTCAGATTATATTTCATGTTTGGCCATTGATTATTTTGGGGCGTATGGGTGTCATCCTAGTTTTACATGTTTACTCGTTCATGGTGATTGTGTGGTGTGTGCTCTACATCCATCACATTCGGAGCTGGATCCCTCCACCCATATTATT
This sequence comes from Tanacetum coccineum, assembly GCA_026074375.1. Taxonomy (NCBI): domain Eukaryota; kingdom Viridiplantae; phylum Streptophyta; class Magnoliopsida; order Asterales; family Asteraceae; genus Tanacetum; species Tanacetum coccineum. The sequence continues at coordinate 16,648 of BQNB010065916.1, read as the reverse complement.
ATATGAGGTCACCCCTCTTATAGTACATGTTGATGGCTAGCCCCTTATTAATGCATGTATTTCACGAATTATATTATGACATGTATGATTATATGAGCTCTGTGGGCATACTTATTTATTTATGTTTATACTATCCTTGTATCTCATCGACATCTTTGATTCACGTTACCATGTATTAATGTTTATTTCCTTCCTTTCATGATGTATTCTCCACGTTTCCTCATGTCTCAATGATCTTACCGCTGCTTTATACTTATTATCCAGGATATCATACTTATTAACTTACATTGATATTATATCCGTTTCATCTGAGGTTATGCTCAGCCTGTATATTTCTTTTTCTTTTCTTATACGGATGTGATCCAGAGGGCATTGGGCTTGAGAGAGGTGTGCTTAGGAAAGTGGACCATTTTAGCTTCCTTTCTTTTTATCGCAGACATTTTGATGTGCTATTACTATCTTGGACACATGTTTGTCCTTTAGACTTATTTTACTTAATTCTTGTTGATTCATACTTTGGGAGTCCGTATGTTTGATTCGGGACTTTCCACTTGTCCAGTACAAACACAAAGACTTAGTCTACAAAAAACAACTCCCACTCAACCTGCAAGTCAACCTTCAACCCATTCTCTAGTGCAAATGGTTGGAACAAGGAATACAGATGAAAGAGAAATGGATGATGGTATACCAACACAGTCAAGAGCAACAAGTGGTGCAAGTGAATGGCTTTTTCTGTAATTCAAAACACTTATATGTTTTAGTAGAATGTCTGTAATTCAAGTCTACATAAGTGGCAAACATCAAAGTCCATATATGTAGCAAATGTCCAAGTCCTTTCACTTGCAAACATAAAAGTCCACTTCGGTGGCAATTTTCTAAGTCCACTTATGTGGAAAATAATTTTGTTTAGGATACTTGTGGTTTTGTTCAAGAATAATTTCACTTGTTTAGGACTTATTTAAATTGTTGGTGGCCTATTTTACTTATTTTGACGAAAACTTATCATTAGCATTAGAGGTTATACAAATTATTTGACTTTTCTAAATCATACCAGTGATCCCAATTCGATCTACATATAGTCTTGTAGACTTTATAAGTCAAACAACAATAAACTAAATATTGACTTTATTAGTCAAACAAATTAACACATTCAACAACAACAATATGACTAACAATCGTATCTTTTCATTCCATCAATCAACACAAAACCACATACATTCACAATACCATAACCTATTACCTACTAAGAACATCTACCCAAAACATAATATATATTCAACCATTTTCACCAAAAAAACAACTATCCTAAAGCTCCACATTGTACTGTAAACGTAAAACCCAAACACAACTCAGCTGATGATGAGATATTTCATCGCTTTTCTTCAACCATAGTAAGGATTTTTTTCAAGCTCATTACATGACCTCAACAAACCGTAATTTAAACAGACCTTTGACACATTGGTTGATCAAACCACCAGAAGAAGTTTATACATGTTGGACTCTGAAAATAAGAAAAGGATGTGTAAATAAACGAACAAAATGACTTGTTACATATTTTTCAAAACGATCATACTTACGAATGTAGGACAACCATAGAAACGGCGACCAGGATTCCGATTAGTCCGCGAAGTTCTTATCACGGCTTACAAACAACACGAATAACGAACCATTTTCTTATGTGTGTGTTTTTACTTGCAAACCATCATTTATAATACACAAAAATGCTCCAGGGACTAATTGTGTAAGTGAAAAACGTCAAAAAAACAACAATAAAAGTACCCGTTCGGATTTATGAGTCAGGGACCAACGGTGAAATAAAGAAAAAATGAAATTACAAAAATGCCCATGGTTGGAAAGTCAAATAATAGTGAAACTAACGCAGTTACATGTAACGGGGCTCGAAGGGTCAAACGGATATCAAAAATCGACTTTAAGGGTTAACGACATCGATCCCTATTATAGGAGGACGAAATTCGCAATTGCACCTCATTTGAGTGACGATCAGTGTAATTTACCCTTTTTAGAAAGCTATGCAATAACTCGTGTTTGTGTACTCGAATCACGAGTCAAATAATGTTTTCATATTTGGACAATGACATTAGGACAATTGTCAACATCTCACAGTTAAGCCACCTTTTCTGACCACTGGTGGTTTTACATTTGTCATCGATCATATTTCTTTCTTCTTTTACCGTTAGAGTAGTCAACAAAAAGTTTTGTACGGATCATGCATCAACTAATTTATGACCGTAATACTAATGAAAAGTATAATATTGATGTATTTATAACAATACGTTTTTTAATGCCATGATATTATGGGCGTGCTTAGCACGGATTATTTAAAACATTTAAGGGACGTTTGATACGGTGGAATGGAAATCTAAGAATCGAAATGAGAAGGATTTCTTTAATTTGATTAAATTCAGATGTAAAACGTCGTTTAAGTGGGACGATTGGCTTAAGAACCCTTATATTGTTCTTGTTTGATCTAGCTCATTGCTAGTGTTTTATAAATCGCCGTTCAAAAAAAAAAGAATAAGAATAGAGAATTAAAATATGATTTTTTGAAAAGCAAATTCATTCTTTAAAAAAAGTAAAGAATTATGAGAATCATCAACTTAAGAATAAAAAAACTATGTAAAAAGGGACAAATCATGTGTGTGGCACATGCTTTTCATTTACGTTGTTGTTCGTTAAAAAAAAATTAAATTTTTTTAAAAAAAATCGTACTTTTTAAAATCTTAATTTTTTAAATAAATTTAATTTTTTTTCGTACTTTTTAAATTTAACAAAAAAATATTTTTTAAAAAAATTAAGAAAAAATAAAAAAGTTAAAACTTTTTACTTTTTACTTCGATTTTTTTTAATTTTTAATTTTTTCTGAACTTTTAAAAAATTTTAATTTTTTTCGTAGAAAAAATTAGCTTTAAAAAAATTAAAATTTAAAAAGTACGAAAAAAAATTTAAATTTTTTTATAAAATAAAGATTTTAAAAAGTTTGAAATTTTTTTACGAAAAATACTTTTTTAAATATAAAAAGTACGAAAAAAGTTTTAATTTTTTTAAAAAATTTAAGATTTTACAAAGTACAAATTTTTAAAAAACATGATATTCCTCATATCGATTCTGTAATTGGTACCAAACATATGGATCTATCATCTTTTTTTGGACCTATTTTCTTTATTTACGATTCCATTATTTGGGATTCAGTCGTACCAAACGTCCCCTTAAGGGTAGTGAGCGTTGAGTGTTGTAATTTTTAATGCTCGTTCGACAAGTAACAAATAATTTTTATCAATTTTTTTTCCGAAATCATCATTTTTCAATGCTCCATGATGAAGTAACATTTAGAAACGTTGAACATTTTAAGAGTTGTTTTACATATTTTAATTACACTAACAACTAAGTTAACAAAACTTTTATAAAAAAACTTGCTACTGCTTACAACTATTGCTCACTAACACGCTCACGTTTATAACCCATACCTTGTAACTTCGTATATCATTATAAAACTTTATTCGTGTGATAATTTATTCGGTCGCCGAATAGTTGCCGGAAAAATGTAACTTTCAAGCCTAACAACGATTAAATAAATTGTTCTAACGCGTTTATTGTGTAGTAGATTTTTGATACGCTTTCAAAATGTGTTAGTTACTTAGTTTATTAAATTAAGCTTGTTAAACTCGACAATTTTTAGTTATGTTCTTCATATTAATAATTGGACTCCAATATCATTGTCTTGGGTCGTGCCATACTTGCTAGTGTTGTTCATATGTTTTTAACTTAAAAAACAACTTAATAGCCTTCAACAAGTTATATATTTATGTGTGGCTCACCAAAACTGCGTTAGCTTTTGAAAAGACGCCATTATAGTTGCTGAAACTAATACCAAATATTCTATTTAAGTTTTCTAAAGCTAATGTTTTTATAATTCTTGTAATGATTGTTTTGCAAACCAGAAGTAAATAAAATATTTATGAATGATATCACTTGAAAAAGATGTGTAGACATGGGGATCAAAGTGTGAAAGTGAAGATTAAGAAATTGAAAAAACAGCATGGCATGCAAATACATACTTAAGACAAATAGAATTCACATGATATAGCTTCAAAATTTGTTATGACAGCCTACCCCAGTTCAAATATCTATAAAAAAAACACAACTTTTATCCTTTTTTAATTAGTACATGTTTAGGAATGAAAAAAATATTACGACGGAATGAGAAAATTACGTTTATTTATAATTACGGAATGCAATGACTCATTACATGTAATCGCTCATTACATCAGAAACCACCATTTTCATTCATTAAGATCCTTTGCTTTCTTTCTATTACATCTTGTAATGAAATCATAATTACATAAAAGACTTTTATTAAATACGTACCACACTAAAAAAATATATCACCAAAAACTATTTTAGTCTTTTTGTTATCGATTACATTTCATTATATCATAACAACCAAACATAATTATAATCGTAATGCGTCATTTTATTACTTTATTTATTTTATTACGACGTCCATTACATTCTGTCACTACTTTATTACGTCATACCAAACAAACACTTACTATTTACACCATATATCTCGCATGTAATATCTCACATATGTTTTCAGCAAGAAATAACGTATAATATTTTGATTAATGAGCCATTCACACACCACACGGCTACGATAGAGTGACATGACCAACATTGTAGAAAACACACAAAAACAAAGTAAATGTGAGTTCCTTTGGCATGTACAGTACTTGTTTTTATCCTCAAGTTGCTTGACTGTTCAGTCAATCTTTGAATTAAAATGTTAACATATTGAAAAATACAAAACTTCAGCGATATGCATGAATGTGGACAATCTTATATATCTTTAACAAATTTGTTACCAAATCAATATTGATGAATATACTGCATTTTATATACGACTGGGTATAAATTATGATTTTTGTGATAGATGTAGCATTGATCATTGGAGTTCAATAAGCATTCATACATAGATTGATTACAACAACAACTTTGTAGAGAATATTGATTATGCTTATTTTCTCTATAGTGGTTTCTTATGTTTCTCGTCAAATATATTATTATTATAGATGTTTAATAATTAACGAATATTTCATTGAGTGATATGCTTAATCACGTCATTGTCTTTAAGGACAAAGGTTAGCAAACTAATATTAAAACCATAAATCACAAACTTTTAAAGCAATCAATCATTTGTCAAATATATACTAAATATTATCACAAAACTAACATATTGCATATCCTATCCTTTTTTATAACAACTTCGAACTTTTTTCTCTAAAGAAACAGGTTAAATTATACAAACTTGAAAAGTTCTAAAAAGTAAACATTATATACAATGTTTTAAAAATCAGTTTTTTAATTGACTCAGTCGAGTCACCGGGTCACGGTTCAATTGACGGTTCAATCAAGTTTTCACTTAAAACCGGCTTCCGGTCACCCAACCGGTTCAAGGTTCAACCAGTCGGGTCAACCCGGGTTTTAAAACATTGTGTATATATGAATGGGGTGAGGGTCAAAATGGTAAATTACAAATTAGGGAGAATAATTACCAGAATAACAAAGAAACAAAGAACAAAAGGGACCCATGGACCGACGTGGGTTCGTATGATCTGGCAAAAGTGACTGAGCCAGGCTAGCCATTTGATTAATTGGCATGAATTGGGTCCCATTCCAACACTGGATTCCAATTACATTACCAACCAAAACCCACACTCTCTACTACAAAACTCATTTACAAACAACAAAACACACCTATTAATTGCAAAAAAAAAACACATCTATTGCCTTTAAACACAAAAAGAATTCCAGATATTTGTTGTCTTATAAGTAATGTTTATACTTAAAGATAGTTATAGATAAAACATCACATTAAATATCTTTTTCAAAATGTGAATGAAAGTAAGAATTATTGTCATATGACTTTTGTACAAGCAAAATTATTAGTAAATAGTTGGTCACTTGGTCACAATCACTAAGGATCCCCTCTAGTTCTTTGTGTCGGCTATTGTAAACCATTGTTCATCTCTATTTCTAGCAAATTTAATGTAAAGTCACACACACAATATATCATTAGCATTATATTTGCATTACATATAATACTTAGTATACTATCCATATAGTGACACACAAACAATTATTTACATACATGATGTTGAAACAATATTTGAGACTTTGAGTTGGACACAAAACATATATAGTCAACATCAACTTAATAATGCCATGTTCTATACCATTGTAGCCATTTAAAGTTTGGACTAAGATACTCTCATGTTTGAACATGAGGGGTCATGTTTTTTTTTGAACGACAACTTTATTAGAACAAAACACTAGCAATGAGCTAGATACAAAATTACAAAGAAATCAAATAGGGATGTTGCAACCAACTAACCCAACTAAAGTTACTTTTACATCTAGAACGACACCATGTGAAAGAACGCGACACAATATCATCAAAAAGAACATCTTATCAAAATGAAAACTCTTTGCGGGGTGCGAGTGACGTAGCAAGATGAACCTGGGATGTTACGAACCTCCAAACTACTCCACCTATGTTATGTAGAAAAACTCCTCAAGATCAAATCTTTAACTACTTAGGAACTGTAATATGATACGATTGAACCAATGATCAGCAAATTGGAATACGAAGATCTCAAATCGCGCTCAAATGTGTGTATATTACACCACGGAAGACAATGCCTCAACAAAGTCCGTGACCAACTACATCGTAAAAAAAGACAAATGTGCTAAGAGATTTCGTATCTTCCTGAGTGGCATAGGCATGTAAGGATCCGATATCCATTACTCACCACGATGTTGCAGGTTTACACGAGTTGGTTAGACGATTGCAGATGGACCTTCCAAGCGGAATATGAGTCATCTTAAGATAGATTATCGGCAATTTCATTAATCCTTCTTGGTTAAAATGTCGAGAGAGGGGCTTGAAGAAAACATAATTGTCTCAAGACGATTTGTCGCACGTCTTTGACACAAAAGTATACTTTCCCTTTTAAATCCCAAACCCAATATCATATTTATACTAGTGCAAGTTTGTTCTTTCTTTTCTTTCATTCATCGATGGTCACATTAATGTCAACCTTCTAGTACTCTTGTAGGAGAGATAATTGCGAACTTTTCAGACCCACCTCTATACTGGGCGTCGTTAGAGACGAACGTAACAGAAGACAGGGACGATCGCCTAATGACTTTTGTATATAAACTAATTCAACCACAAATCATATTTCCTATTCTAAATATCCATACACCTTATAAAGCTGCCACCTTATCCTTAAATAGATTTTACAATATCTACACATCTATTCAACAGCCATCCGAAACTATCTATAAGTTGTTTCAAAAGCTAATAAATGCGAGGGAGGAAACAAAAAACAACAAGGTATTATCGCCGATCCAAACACTCTCCATTTCCAGAAATTAGTGCGCAAACCCATTACCAACTTCTAATGGAGGCGGCCGACAATGGGATAATACAAATCTACTTCCTCGAATTCTTTAAGAGATACCTATATGAATTATCGCCCGATAATGGAGAGCAAAGTCGAATACCGAAATGGCGGATGAAGGAAGAGGTTAAACTTGGAAAAACCATGCATAGACATAGATAGTCAAGTCACACCACAGGAATTGTCACCCCGAGAGAAATTAAATCTCACAAACCACTTGAAAGGCAGCAGGCCCTTTATTAAGCATACAAACTACGTGATACCTACCCACCATTTTTCTTGGACGCTAGAGAGATCGTGGTACATTTAATCCTGGCTATTTTCATCTCTATGTACATTGTAGAGTTCACTATGTAAGAGAGGTCTCTTCGCAAGGACTCCAATCGAATGAAGCACAGATTTGGGGGAGCTTAATAAATGGACATACTTTTATGTTAGGTAGTCGGGACCATAGAAGATTTTATAGGAGGGTTTTGAAGTCCTCCTTCTACGAGAGTGGTTTTGCGTTTCCAGTTGGAGAGCCGAGCTTTAGCGCTTTCTATGGTTACCTCCAGCAGCACCTTCGAGAAGTGGCACAAATTACCACACATAACCTCACCACTAAATTGTTTTAAACGGGGAAGGAGTTTTCATAGTCAAGCCTACCTAGGTCACCAAGATCAGCATCTTTGACATAATCAGATACGAAACCCTACTTCCCGAAGCAAGATTACTAGTTTTTAAGGTTGATCGAAAGACCAGACAATAAGGAAAAGCAAATGGAAGAATATTGGTAATACCTCGAAAGAGTTAGAAGGTGGACACTCCGCCTATAAATTGTCAACTTACTTCCGACTATAAAAGGTTGATGTGAAGATTTAGAGTTGAAGTCAATTTTGAAGTGACCCTTAAGCAAAGCCCTTGCTCAATGGCCCTAAAAACGATAGTAGGTGGAGGGACTCTTCACTTGACTATAAAAAAGAGGATTAAGGCGCTGAAGGGGTACTCCTTGCTTAAAACGCAATAACATGGAATTCGGACGAATGAGGATATCCATTGAGCAGTACCGCAAGACATTACCAGATGAAGACAACCACGAAACCCTAACGGATCCGCAATTTAGGGACCAAAACCGCAAAAGCACTAAGGTTTAGATAATCACCATCTTCTAGTAAAAATCCACCGTTTTTATAGAGTCCGTTAAATGATATATTAGCTCTCTGCTAGACTTTTATGACACATAGCTTGTTTTTGGTTCTCATTATAGCTTACACCCAGGAAATGAAGTTCATTAATGAGTATAATATGGGCCTTCCAAAAATCTGCCTATTGGGGAAAGTAACGCCGTTTGAACATCAGATATAATCCCAATGGATATGACCGACACAAAAGCCGTATTGGCTTAAGATTTTTATCGTAACAACCTCATAGTAAAGACTCCCAATCAAGATTTAACTAGGGACGATAATCGTTAACGAAATTAGGAATATGATTTTGTTGGATTCGAGAGCAATGAACGAAGAGTTGCATCCTTAGTAAAAGAGCTATGTTCGAAAACACATTCAACCGCCTCATAAAAATCAGAACCTACGGTTATACAATCGAATTTGCTGTAAAGAAAAAATTCAAAACGACGAAACTTTTCAGGGCCCGCTCGATTTGTTCTTCATCACCGCAGCACACACCGCATTAAGACTTAACGTTCTCTGGAAAACCGGGCTTCCAAAGTGGCCATCTGATCAGATTGGAACTTATTAGGAAATAGTTCATAATTAAGTTTATAATAGTGTCGAGCTGGGAGCTCGAAACCGAATTAGACAAAGTAAAAAAAGATTTCTTTCTTTACACCTTTAACACGACATGGGTCGTCCACCCAATCACCATCCATCATAACACCTTTAATGGCCAAATTCGCACGTTTACGATTGAACATGAGGGGTCATGTTAGTGTATTGTGAGTGAATATTTGATTTAAAATAATACAAATGTCCCACAATAATATTTTATTTCTTTCTTTCACACTCACAACAAACATAACATGACCCATCATGTTCATTTTGAACATGAGAGGATCCTAGTCCTTAAAGTTTACAGGCTTCCAATCAATAAATAAAAAACATGCAAGTGTTTGTATTTTTGTACATGAATAAATAAATAAAAATCATGCAAATTTGATGTTAAAACATATATATTGAGAGCTTGTTCATGTTTTCAATAATACTTAATATAATTAAATTTATTATACCTAGCCAATACTCGCGTATAACGAAGACAACTTTTAGTTGCCAAAAAAATATGAATCAATGGTTAAAACACAAAACGAGATCTTGACTAAGAGTTTGTTGTTAAGCAATGACATCAACATTAGTTGCATCACTAATTTTCTACAAATTTACGCAATAAATAAAATGGTAGAACACTATACATTGTAATTCACTAATTCATAAAAGAAAATTAGAAAAAGTGTGGTTAATAGAAAAAAGAGTAAACTGCAAAAGTTGTTCATGTGATTTGGTCAAATTGTATGTTTCGTCTAATCTTTTTTAATCTAAAGTGCATGCATCATCCTTCTGGGGAACTTACGAGTTTGTTTTTCAATCCTGGCCAACATGAAATGACTAAATTACCCTTATCTTCTTTCAATTTAATGAAATAGAGAGCATGTACATTTTAGTCATTTTAGTTTTTTCAGAGACGAAAATTGCACTCGCAAAATTCTCACATAGACGACGTCTGCACTTTAAGAAAAGCATGAACGAAACAAGCAATTTAACCAAATCACAAAAACGATTTTTGCAAGTTACTCTAGAAAGAAAGTTATAAAACATTAAAAATGGTGGAAGATGATGCTTATTGTAACAATTTATTAATTAAGTTAACAATTTCGTATATGGAATGAATTAACCTTGTGGTTTACACACACTCTCACCTTTCGTCCTCATTTCAAAGTAAGTACACCATCCGCCCTTATGGTTTACAAATCTTGCATGAAACGTCCCTCCGTCATACCCCCGTTAGATGACACCCCTCACGTGCTCTACGTCTTTTCCCATTCAAACGTTAGTTGACCCCTTATTTCCCCCGATACACATATTTAAAAACCTTTCCACATACACTCCATTTAATGGTCGTTACCAAACATGACTCTTCACTCCTAAAACCCAATAAACCCTAGATCAAAGTTGATATCAATGGCAAATTCCTGAAATCTATGGACTTGTCTAAGTTGGTAAAAAATGATGACATGATCGATTATGTTTTAGGAAAGTATGGGAATAACTGATAGGCTGATGATGCTATAGTTGATGAGATACTCGACGATTTATTGAAAAGACAGTGAGAGAAACAACAACGTGTGAAAGGTAAGTGTACAAGAAATGTATTTTCTTGCATGTTGTTGCTATTTCATTGGCCCATTTTTCTAGTTGTTCTTATGTATTGTCTTGCTGCCTATCTTTGTAGATGACAAAGGAAATGGAACTTTGAAAGGTTAGTGTACCCAAAAACCATTTTGCTGTCATTTTGCCCATTATTTTACTTGTGTCTTATGTATTGAGTGTTTGCTATATCTATAGATAACAAATGAAAGGTAACAGGAATTAATATTCTAGATGATCTTGAACAGAGGATTGAGAATGTTGAAAAACATCTTAACCAGACAAAAAAGAAAATGGATCTTAACAAGGAAAAAGAGAAAATGGTGATGGAAAGCGGTAATAGTTTTTTTGAGCAAATTGCATTGGTATTGTTAGGGAGTGTAATTTACTCTATATAGTAATTGGAAAACTAAGTTTAGACCTCAGGAAACTAAGTTTATGAAACAACTGATTTAATCCAAACACCCCTTTAAGCTGAATTAAGCCAATGTACATTTGGAAACTAAGTTTAGGAAACAACTGATTTAATCCAAACACCCTTTTAAGCGTAAGGTACCTTAGGAAATAAGCTGAATTAAACTAATGTACATTTGGAAACTAAGTTTAGGAAATAAGGTGATTTAATCCAAACACTCCTTTAATCTTAAGGTACCTTATGAATAAGCTGAATTGAATCAATATACATTAGGAAACTAAGTTTAGAAAATAAGTTGATTTAATCCAAACACCCCTTTAAGCTTAAGGTACCTTAGGAAATAAGCTGAATTGAACCAATGTACATTTGGAAACTAAGTTGAGGAAATAAGTTTATTTAATCCAAACACC
>BQNB010065915.1:0-34762 GCA_026074375.1 Tanacetum coccineum | reverse complement strand
CATATTTAACACACACTCTTTAACCAAACGCGCCCTTAGGTCTTTTTTGTCATCCTTAGGCACCATTAATTATTTATGCATCTCTTCCAGTTTTAGCTTATTAGGTTTGTTTTTAATTGTCTTAATCTTTACTTGCGTTTGCATGTTTTTATGCGTTTTCATTAGTAGAATAAGACACCAAATCAAAATCTTTAAATATTCAAATCACGCGATCACAAACTTAACCGATTCTCAATTCGCACCTCGTCGGGATATGACCCGGGAAGGTTTTTTAGGATTTTTACTCTGGATAAAAGTAATAATCTGTTAAAAAGCCTCTTGGAATACTTACTCTCTCTATTTAATTGATATTATCCTATTATATATTTATATATACTAAAGGATGTAATCAATTTTTGGCGCCGCTGCCGGGGAGGTGTATAACAACCTACAATTTTCATCACTGTAATCTCCACTTATATTATTAAGTACTACTTTTTCACGGGAAAATTTTTGCTTTATTCCATTACGTATCATAGTTTACATTTTAAAAGTAAACGAGCTCTCGCAACGACCTATGCCTATTTCTATCTATGTTTACCTCATGTAAACATCATAACATGTCAAGTAAATATCTTGATATTATTTTTACAAAGAACATTACTCATATAATGTACCATTTGCAACGTTATATCCAGACATGCCTTAAACCGTTATCGTATACCTCTAAAACCCTAATTCCATGTAAAGTTAACATCTAAAGCACATGTACAAGTTATATAGCGTCTTATTTGAATACACACTCCTTCCAAAATAAAGTACAAGGTACAAGCATGTCATGCACTTCATTTACATTCTATAATCATCCTCGTTTCATAAGATTTCATGAAATGAAACCTAGAAACCTTAACCCGAGCTAGTTTCTAAACCGTGACCCGTTTCTTTGTTTTTATCCGTTTTAAACCTAAACCATTACTCAAACAAGTTGTAGATACTTAATTTACAACTTTACAAATCATATTTCATCATTATAACTTCATTACTCAAGAAATAAATCATAGAAACCCTAAACGAACCCTAAATCCAACTCGCGACATATTTAACCATTTTCACCCATTTTAATCATGAACCACTAATCGAATACTGTTATAAACTCTTAATACAAACCTTATAATCCATAATCTATCATTATTAATCAAATGCACAAGATAAATAAGCATGGAAACCCTAAACGTGCCCTATTGAACCCGTACACCATTTTTGCTTATTTAGACCCATTTTAAAACTCAACTTTGCAAACAAGCACCTTGATGATGCACCTCCTTCATGCCTAAGCAGCTTACAAGCTCCTTAACTTCATTTCTTGGTCACAAAATAGGCCACATCACTACCTTGTGGCTTTATTTCAGTCGCGGCACACAAACACTTCTACAACCTTCCACCTTGCATTCTATCCTTGCTAACTCACCCCATAGCCTCTCCTTGTCACCTCCCAGACCTCTCCATTCAGCCCCTCCAGGAATGAGACACCTTTCACTCTCAAACTTACTCACCAAGGGTTCTTGTACTATAAATAGATGCACACCCTTTACCAATCAACTCACACCTCCATTTCTTTCTATCTTCAAACAATGGCATCCAAGGTCTGATCAAGAAAGTCCTAAGAGGTCCTTAGAGTAGAAGTGAAGTGTAGAAATGTGTTCAAAACCTTATAAGACATAACTTTAATTAACGCTTGACGTGCTTATCATTTCCAGTTATTGAGCAAAACGCTTAAAACCGATTATGTTATAACTATTATATAATTTATCATCAATGTGCTTTTTAAAAATCCTGTCCCGAATCTATATCGTACCACAATACTAGGGAGCTTCATATTAAGGGATTTCATCTTGGTATTACGTTCTGACTGAGTTTGCTGGGTTTACGATTTAAAGTGCCCTGACTCCTCAAACGTTACTGAATGACTTCTGAAATATGATGGCTCGAACGGTGATACAATAATTCCAAAATCTCCAATCAAACTCATAACTCTTAGAACCAAAGTTCTAGAGTACAATCTTCTTAAGACTTGACATATTTATTCAGGTTGCTTGACGTGGTTGTTTACTATCATTTTGCTATATCAACCTTCCCTGTTAAGATTGTGATAAGGTCGTCAGCTTTCATTTTGGAATATTTATTACAACTACATATCAGGTGAGTTCATATCCTCACTTTTAAATCTCTTGAATGTTTTCATAAACCCATGATGGGGATACATGCTATAAACTATGAATACAAGTATTTTCTAAATATATGCTATCATATTACTGCTTGTGATCTAAGTCACTTTATGCCAAAAGTCCCTCATTATCATGGACCATTAATCACTTACGAGTGAACGTGAATATTGTGGATAGATCTATCGGGATTGACGAATCCCGTTTGTGTTAGCCGGATAGGTAACCAAACGCACTATATTTGAATATCATAGGTATATGGCAATTACCTACACCGGGGGCCATTATCTTTATATATATATATCACATCAATTTGGGTATATATATATATTGGTGAAATAGATCGTGGAGATGCTCCATTTGTATACCCATTCATAGGGTAGCCATACGTACTATATTTAATGGGTAACCTTGGCAAGTTACCTTTTCCATGGGGACATTTGTTCCTCAACCAATGTCACTACGGTGATTTTCCCTGTTAACGTATTGGTGTCATGAGCTTAGATGCAATAATAATGTTACCATTTTTCCATGATAATTGTATTCGTTGCAATTATTACCATTATGATGACTTGCATTCAACTGTTCTCCATAATAATGTTGTTCTCCATGATAATGTTGTCCATAATAATACTGTTTTCCACAATAATTATGCTAGTGTAAATATTACACTATAATTTGTATTCAAACTATTTACCATAAACCTATGAATTTCACTCAACCTTTGTGTTGACCCTTTTTAGCATGTTTATCTCATGTAATTGAGCAACTTATGGCATGGAGTGGCATGGACTTGAAGATGGCTAAAACTTGTTATCATTCACATTTTATGTTTCTAGATTTTGGGACCTGCCTTTGTAAAACTCTGATTTTAATGAATGATAACGTATCTTTTAAAAACGTCTCTTTTGAGTCATTTTCTATGATTGTGACTGTTGTACTATGAAGTAATACCCCAGATTAGCTTCCGCTGCTATATTGTAAAAATGGGGGTGTTACAGAGTGGTATCAGAGCTCACAGTTATAGAGAACAAGGGTAAAACCTTAACTATAACTACTTTTCTTTTGCCATCAATATCCTCCGTGCCACTCCATTTCCCCAAGCAGTGTATGTAAGAAATTTGCTTACCAAATACTACGTAACTATTATAACTTATATTATTTTTCTACCAAGTTATTAGAGAGGTGTAATCTTGGAAGTAAGTAGACGTGTGAAAGGAGGCAATTATAATTATGGTGCACAACATAATTATAAATGCATCACACACGTGAACTTGTAACCTTGAATAGCCTAACATGAAAATCGAGTTCGTGCTAAGTATTCCTATCTATTACCTAATATCACTTTAACATTCATCTAAATCTCGGGACGAGATTTCTTTAAGGGGTGGAGACTATAACAACCCATAATTTTCCAGTATTTCATCAATGTAATCTCTATGTATTATATTAAGTACTACTTTTTCGTGAGAATAAATTTTCGTTTCATTCCATTCCATTACGTATCATAGTTTATATTTCTAAAGTAAACAAGTTCACGCAACGACCTATGCCTAATCTATCTATGTTTACATCAAGTAAATGTTCTAATATGTCAAGTCAACAATCTAATATCCATTTTATCATATACGTTATTCATTTAACAAAGTTTTCACGACGATAATACCAAATGAGCTTAAACCGTTAACATTTATGCCTAAACCCTAATTTCATGTAAAGTACACATTCAAAATGAATGTACAATCAATCAAAGCACATGAACAAGTATCATAGCTATTTAGTTTGAATATATTTTCTCTCCAAAATAAGGTATAAGTCCTTTAAAGCTTAATGTACAAGTCATTAATGCATGATATCTAAAATAGCCATTTTACCTCCATTTTCCTAAGGAAACTTGTACAATCCATCAAGTACAAGTTACAAGCAAGTCATGCTATCTTCTGTACATTCTATTATCACATCCTCATTTATAAGGATTTCATGAAATGAAACCTAGAAACCCAACCCGAGGCAAAATACTGACATCATGACCACGTTTTTGGTTTTATCCATTGTAACCAACACCTTTACTCAAATAGTCGTTAAATACATAATTTAAAACTTTAAATCACATTCAATCATCATTTCAGAAATTTTAAAACAATGTACAAGAATTAAACCTAGGAAAACCCTATACGAACCCTAATTTCAAACCATGACCCGTTTACCTATTTTCACCCATTTTGAACTCGAACCACTAATCAAACCTTGTGGTAAACTCTTAATACAAACCTTATAATCCATAATCTATCATTAATAATCAAATGCACCACGAAAATAAACTTGAAAACTGAATTGTGCCCTATTGAAAACCCGTATACCTTTTTCTTTCATTTTGACCCATTTCAAGAGTTAACTTTGCATCCAAGCACCTTAATGACTCACCTCCTTCACTTCCAAGCAGCTTAAAAGGACCTCTCTTCCATTTATTGGCCATAAATTGAGCCACATCTCCCTCTTTTTGCTCTATATAAGCCACGACCACACAAACACCCTTAGCATCTTCCACATTGCAATCCTACTTCTCTAGCCCTTCATACTCATACCATAGACTCTCCTCATCATCTCCTAGCTGCTACACATGTCCAAGACTTGGCCATTAAGTTTCCTTGGTCCCTAAGGGTGGTTCGTACCTATATAAAGGATGTAAACCCTTCATTCTAACTCATCCCCCACATCTTCTTTCTATAACTCACAATAGCAGCAAATCTCTGCTCAAGAAGGTCCTAAGATGTCCCAAGACCAGAAGTGAAGCAAAAAAAGCAAGAAAAGAAGCCTCAGAGTTGTTATTCTAGGCGTACGAAGCTAAAAGTCCCAATTTCGACCCGTTTCCAAGCTATAAGCTCAAAACCAGGTTCCATAAGCTCATATTCTGTTTTCATACCCTCATAATGTTCATATGATCATGCCTAAACTATTGTTAAAAGCTTTGAACTCAAAAACATATGTGTTTTACCTTTTTGATCCAAACCGAGCTCATGAAACCCTAATTTCATGTTTTTGCTTAATCTATAAGCTAAACTTGTAAACTATTGTTATAATCTATCCTAATAAGCTTATCAAACATTATAATAAGTACTTTGTTAAGTCTTGTAACAATTTGAATTAAAAACCTACGTGTTTTGTTTTAAAACCCTAATTCGACCCGTTTTGATTTCTAGCTTAACGAATCGTTATTTTAAACTTTCGTTACATTAAACCTTCATATTTTAGATTATATTAATAATCTATCACCTGCAAATATCATTTGGAATCTTATAATAAGCTTGCATGGCGTTCTGGATTTGTTTTACAAAAGTATTCCATGCAAGGGGTATATATCGTAACTTTCTAAAACTTATAACTAAAAGGGCTAAAAATGTCATTTTATCAAAGTTATAACTATAGGGGTCTATTATGTCACTTTCCAAAGTACAAGGTTTACTTTGTACATCTTTTAAACTAAAAGGACCAAACTTGTAAAAGTGAAAACTCTAAGGGTATATTTTGCCATTTTTCATTCTTAAGGGTCTAAAATGTAACATTTTGAAAAAGTGTAGAAATGTGTTCAAAACCTTATAAAACATAACTTTAATTAACGCTTGACGTGCTTATCATTTCCAGTTATTGAGCAAAACACTTAAAACCGATTATGTTATAATTATTATATAATTCATCATCAATGTGTTTTTAAAAATCCTATCCCGAATCTATATCGTACCACAATACTAGGGAGCTTCATATTAAGGGGTTTCATCTTGGTATTACGTTCTGACTGAGTTGCTGGGTTTACGATTTAAAGTGCCCTGACTCCTCAAACGTTTACTGAATGACTTCTGAAATATGATGGCCCGAACGGTGATACAATAATTCCAAAATCTCCAATCAAACTCATAACAATATTAAACTCTTAGAACCAAAGTTCTAGAGTACAATCTTCCTAATACTTGGCATATTTACTCAGGTTGTGTGACGTGGCTTTTTACTATCATTTTGTTATATCAACCTTCCTTGTTAAGATTGCGATAAGGTCATCAGCTTTCATTTTGGAATATTTATTACAACTACCTATTAGGTGAAGTTCATAATCTTGCCTTTACTTATTTACATGTTTTATAAACCTGCGAGGGGGATACATGCTTGTTTACAAACTCTTTTACAAACTCGTTTATCTTATAACAATGTTATTACTTTTCAAAGACTTGGTGAGTTCATAGCCTCGCATTTCAATCTTTTAAATATTTCATAAACCCGCGATATGAGTTCATAACCTCACATTTCAATCTTTTGAATACTTTATAAACCCGAATTGAACTGAATATCCTTTTATGCATGTTTATCCCAGGTAATTGAGCAATTTATGGCATGGAGTGGCATAGACTTGAAGATGGCTAAAACTTGTTATCATTCACATTTTATGTTTCTAGATTTTGGGACCTGCCTTTGTAAAACTCTGATTTTAATGAATGATAACGTATCTTTTAAAAACGTCTCTTTTGAGTCATTTTCTATGATTGTGACTGTTGTACTATGAAGTAATACCCCAGATTAGCTTCCGCTACTATATTGTAAAAATGGAGGTGTTACATACTGCTAGTTATATTAGTTAGTACTGCTAGTACAAATGTTAGTACTGTCAGTATAGTTAGTACTGTTACTTAATAGTTAGTGTTGTTAGTATTATATAGTTAGTACTGCTAAAGTGATATGCATGAGATATATTAGAAATAGATATGCATTATCATTATACGCGTTTTATAAGCCCATTAGGGTTTCCTTGGTGTATAAAAGGAACCCTACGGCATAGTTAGAATGATCAATTCATAGTTAGTTATTCTGTATCCTTAACAGAATATTTGCAATCAATATATTCAAGTTTAGTATTCATTATTCTTCTTAGTATTACAAGTCATATTCCGCATAACTTGTAGTATTTACAATCATAGTTTCTCTTCTCTTATAGTTAGTTTGGATTTATCCAGGTTAACTAAGCTTTAACAGGCTAAAGAAGATCTATTTATTAGGACTTCATAGTTATGAAGGCATTTTCTTGTGCAATGTCAAACTATGGTTTCGTTACTGGTTTCTAAAGTCGATAGACCTGAATGTGCATATACAATCTATCCTATACTTTCTGCGATTCCGAATCAGTCCTGAATCACCTGGGAGGTAGGCTATCCAGGTTGCAATGATTAATCCCAACTATTCCCAAAACATATCTAATAACCTATTAAGATTATTAACTCCCTCTAAAAGAGTTCTTGTGCTTTTAAAGTATCGAGTGATAAGTGTGGTGACCGGTCAGTTCCTACACCAGGTAAGGAGTTAGTGATCCTCTCTAGTACCCATTGGATCCCATCATGACAAGGTAATCTATTAATGGAGCAAGCTAGGTCCAAACCACCCGTACTACCAAAACCCAAGGTTACACGATAGTCAAGGAATATCTAACGAAACCATAATTTAACGGGAAATAATCACAACAACAGTAATTACATAACTAGGCCAGCACTTTAAGTGCTTAGCCGCTTATGGTAACGGAAACACAGTAAGAGATAGAAGAAATCATATATTGAAAACTCATAATTCTTACAGGATTCATATTTGAACGATTAAATACAAAAAGTAAGTAAAGTTTGATCTCCCTTGGACTCTAGGTGGAATTCTTTAAAGGTTGGAATCCTTTGTCGCCTCTCCAATTGGTTGTGAAGGAAGTGATGTCAGAATAGCTTGAATGAAGCCTTTATTTATAGTTGTCGAACTTGTTACGACATAACCATTAAAAGTGTTACGCCGCAACCAATTTACACGATATTCCATAATTGAGCATCTGTTACGGCGTAACCAGATATAGTGTTACGCTGTAACCTTCATATAACTTCCATATGTACGTGATCTTCATTCCATATTTGTAGATCTTCATGGTTACGGCATAACTGGATAAGGTGTTACGCCGTAACCTCAACTTTGACGATATTTCCTTCCAAATATAGGATTATGGCGTAACTAGATATAGTGTTACGCCATAAACTCTTCCTTGATCTTCGTACTTGCTTAATTTATGTTACGATGTAACCATTTTTGGTGTTACGCCGTAACATCCTTCAAAATTTATACTTTAAGTCCTTTTTCCCTTGTTTCTTGTCACTTTCCTGCATTTCACCTGAAAACTACAAAATAACAGAAAATATCTCATTTTTAAGTGTTAGTGAAACATTTGCAGGTATTTTAGGGGGTATTTTGCCACCAAAAAGTATTAAATATTTGATGTTATCAATTGTCTACTTATGCGAAGTCAATAGATATACACAAGTGTATATGATAGCAATGTAACAAATAAATAAGTAAGTTCGGAATATAAATAAGTAAAGATATGAAAGATCAAACCAATGACACAATGATTTATAGTGGTTCGGCTACGAAGCTCCTCTTCGCCCTACTCCACTCCCCACGTACCCAACTTAAGAGTCTTCTTCACTATGTCAACAAGCTCCCTTTAGGCGGAGAAAACCCTACACGCTGCTTACACTTTTTCGGTATTAACCTAAATACCGAGTTCTACTTCGAGATAGAACTAATATAACACACTACGTATTTTAAGGCCTAAAATACTAACCTATCTTACACATATGAAAACACAACACAAGTAGATGAAAGGGGATAAATATCACAAGCGTAATGACTCGATTAAACTAATAATAGTTGAAGCTTGATGTCTTCTTTTGTGTTTTTCACTAAAGAGTTGAATGATTGGATCTCTCGTAATGAATTATAGAACAAGTATAATGATCAAAGAATGTATAAAAATAAATATGCAAGAGAGAAAAATATTGACAAAGTTTGACTAAAATGAAGACATGAGGTTGCTATTTATAGGCAACAGTTGAAATTCAAATCGGGTGTGGCTGGCGCATCGTAGGGATCCACGGATCTCCCTAACCCTGGATCCATCTTTGGTTATGGTAGATCTATATAGTGTAGCTGGCACTTATTTTGTATTTTAATGATTAACCCCAAATCTTAATAAGATATTATTATGTACTTAAAAATCAGATTTAATAGATTCTTCTAGAAGAAAATATTTCTTAACATAAAAATTGAAAGATTTTCTAGATTTGAAAAGATTTGAAAAGATTATTTTCATTTATGGTTAATCCTTATTTTGTCTTATTGATTAATATAACTAGTTTATAATTAATCAAGTATTTATTTAAAATCATTTGATTAGATATTGTTTATGCAAATGATTAATTTTGAATGTAAGAAAAACATTTTTCTTTGATCATTAACTACATTTTATAATGTCATATTCATACCTTAAGTGATTTGTCGTTGTCAAGTAAACTTACAACTAAACAACATTTTTTACATAAATTTTTACATAGTATGGCATTATATTTGTTATTATCAAAAATTGAAGGTCATTAAATATAAATATTGTTTTTACACGAGTATTTGTATTAACAAGCCCAACTGTACAAGTACCACCAAGTATTACCAAGAGTAGTACTAGTGCTAGTACTCACTCTAAAACACTGGTTACCAAACAACAATGGGTAGGCAAACTGTCCACTCTTCCATCCATATTTGTTTCATGTGATGCAGGTGATCCAGCTTGTCTTTTGGATCATTGATAGCGGGTGCTCAAATGTAACACCCCCTTATTTGACATATAGCAGCCGAAGCTAAATTGGGGTATTACTTCATGAATCAACAGTCATAATCATAAAAAACGACTCAAAAGAGACGTTTTAGAAAATTTAGTTATCATTAAATATTAATTCAGAGTAATACAAAAGGAGGTCCCAAAATACATATGAAAACATAGAGTTTGAATGATAAAAAGTTTGGACTTTCTCAAGTCCAATGCCACTCCGTGCCATAGGTTGCTCAATTACCTGAGATAAACAGGCTAAAAAGATCAATACAAAGGTTGAGTGAAATTCACAGGTTTGAAATGTAATAGTTGAATACAAGTCAATGTAATAGTAATAATTGCAACGAATACAATTATCATGGTAAACAATATTATATTAATTGCACTAAGCTCATGACACCGAAGCCTTAAGTAAATGTTATTCATGAGTTGTTGCCAACCAGAGCGGGTCTTTGTCTACACCAAGTTCCTCAAATGAAATGCGTCCGCTGGCCATGAATGTACCAGACCTGGATGGGGAAGTTCAATCCTAAAAGATCTATTCATGGCATTCGCGCTTACTTCGAAAAGTAATTAATGGTTCATGATAGTGGGGCCTTTTGGTAAATGGAGGTAACTTAGGAAATAATATATCAGGATAGAATATAGTTGGAAAATACTTGTATTCATGGTTTATAGCATGTTCTCCCCACGGAGTTAAAACATTTAAAGGTGGGACTAATGAACTTACCCTTGATAAAGGAGTTGATTAATGTCAAAAGTACTCAAATGAAATAAACTACTAGTCGTCACGCAACAGGGGTAATATTTAAGTCTTGGTTTGATTGTTCAAAACTTTATTCATAAAGTTTAACAAAAACTAATTTGGTTTATTAATTATCGAAAATTAATCGTATCAACTGTTCGGGCTATTATAATTCCGAGGTCATCATAAACTTTTGAGGAGCTTTAGGAACACTTTAAATCGTCAATCAGCAACTCTCGAAACATTTACCCAAATGAAAGCCCCTCACATAAAAGTTCCTAGTAAACGTGATACGTATAGTAATTCAAATGATAGGATTTTAAATCTTTTTAAAGTTTCTTCAAAAGCTAGTAGGGAATTGGATGATAAATTAGTTAAATATATAACAAATTATTTTTATAGTGTTTCGATCCGCGAATTGATAAACGACAAATTGCGTCGCGCATTTAAAATAAAATCGAGTCTTATAATATTTAAATATATTATTATAATTAATATAAAAATATTACATTTTATACCTTTGAGAATATGAAAATGACAATATATACCCTTGGTATATAGTAATTTACACTTTTAACTCTTTAATTATATTTTAAACATTTAACCCTTAACTTAGAAATATGGCAAAACAGGCCCTTGTGGTTTTAACTTTAGGATAATTACACTTTTGGCTCGAAAGTTATATAATTTTAAAATTTACAATATATAACCTTATGCATAAAACATTTTGCGTTTTTAGTCCAAATTCCATAATCTTTGTATTTTTGATCTCAAAATTAATTTGCAGCTTATAGCTTATTACTATAAGCTAAAATAAGTGAGTTTTACAAGCTTGTAGCTTATGATCTTAAAAATCCAAAATGGGCACGTTTGGTTTAGAAACAATAACCCGATGGGTTAGGGATTTTAGAATTAGTTCTAATGATTATAAAAGTGATAAGTGAGCTTATAGAAATAGCTTATTAAGTCAGCTTATGGCTTTTAGGGTTTAGGCTTTACGAAAATAGCTTATTAGGGTTTTTAAGCATGCGTTTGTTTTAGGAAAACAAACGAATAGGTTTAGGTTTTAAGGGCTTGTCACACAAGATATAAAAGATGGAATAAAGCTTATTGATGATAGGAAAAATCTTTATGCTAGCTTATTTTAGGGTTCGAATAGATTATGTTTTAAAAATGGATCGTTTAAGGCTCGAATAGGTTTAGGAGTTTTCAAAAGATGTTAAGCTTGATCAAATGGTTGTAACAAGTTTATTCAAGATTTAAAACAATACAAGAGATTATTGAACGAGTGAAAAGGTTTACTAGTACATGAATGGGTGAAATAGGTCAAAATGAGCAAATATAACCTGAAACTTTAGGAGATGAATCAAGGACTTCTTTCCTTTTTAGCTTGGCTTCTAAATGGCTTAAAGATCTTATCTTTTTCTTCTTTGGTTCGTAATAGGTCAAGAGCAAGTGTAGGTGTTTGATAAAATTTATGTGTTGTGTATTTGTATGTGTGTGTGTGTTTTGGCAATATATATAGGGAAAGAAGAGGAGTAGTGGCCAAGATATGAAGAGTGATGGCCAAGGGTTTGCTAGGTATGACTATTAGAAGCTAGGACTAGCTTGGAAAGGTGTTAAGAGGTGGAGAGTGGTTCGGTTATACATGTAGGTGACAAGGTGTTTTGCTTGGAGCTTAAGGGTGAAAGAAGCTTACAAGGAGGTAATAAGGAGGTGATAAAGAGCTAGCACGGTGGTGACAAGGTGGTGGTGAGGTGGCGTCATGGTGGTGAAAGGGTGGCTGCTTGGTTTTAGCTTGGTTCGAACTAGTTTAAGTGGTATCGGGTGATTAGGGGTTCGGGTTAGGGTTTAGGGTTTAGCCGAGTGCATGGAGTGAAATAGAGGGAAAGATGTTCAAATTTTATGCTAATAGGACTTGTATCTAGTGCTAGAAAGGTGGTACGAAAATCCTTAAGAAAATGGAGGGAAATGGGCTTATTTGAATGTTGTGCATAATTGGTTTGTACTATGAGCTTAAAGGAATTGTACTATGGTTTTGGAGGGAAAAGATATTCAAAAGTTATGCATTAAAACCTTGTACACAAGCCTTATAGGTTTGTACATTTGTTTTGTATGTAAACATTACATGTAATCAGGGTTTTGATATAAACGTTAACGTATAAAGCCGTTTTATAATAAACGTTTTGAATTGTACGTTAAATAGATAATGTATGGTAAAAATGGAGTTTAGAACACATTGCTTGACATATTATAACGTTTACTTGCTATAAACGTTGATGAAATTGGCATTGGTAGGTTGCGTGAGCACGTTTACTTTTGTAATGTAAGTTACGTTACATTATGGATGGAATAAAGCAAAAATCTTTCCATGAAAATGGTTGCATCTAATTTAATAGATGGAAATTACACTGAGGAAAATTGCATCTAAGTTAATAGATGGCTAATTACATAGATGATAATTGTGGGTTGTTATAGTCTCCCAACCTTAAAGAAATCTCGTCCCGAGATTTAATTGGTTGATGGAGTGATATTTGGAAATAGATGTGGATACTTGGCACGAATTTGATCTTCGCATTCCCACGTATATTCTGGTCCTCTTTTAGAGTTCCATCTTACTTTGACTATAGGGATGCGACTTTGTCTTAGTTGCTTGACTTCACGATCCATAATTTCTATTGGTTCTTCCACAAAGGTGAGTTTGTCATCGAGCCGAAGCTCTTTCATTGGAATGACAAAGGATTCGTCAGATATGCATTTCTTTAGATTAGAAACGTGGAAGGTACTGTGGACATTACTGAGTTCTTCAGGAAGCTCAAGTTTGTATGCCACTGGGCCGACCCTTTTAAAGATCTTAAATGGTCCAATGTACCGGGGGTTAAGCTTTCCTCGCTTTCCGAATCGGATGACACCTTTTCGAGGTGACACTTTCAACATAACACGATCTCCAACTTGGAATTCTAAAGGCTTTCGCCTTACATTGGCATAACTCCTTTGCCGGTCTCTTGTAGCTTGCAATCGTTGTCAGATTTGAACTATCTTTTCAGTGGTTTCATAGATTATCTTTGGTCCCGTGAGTTAGACATCTCCAACAGACAGGTGATCAACACTTTTGACCATAAAGTGCCTCGAATGGTGCTGCCTTAATACTGGCATGGTAACTGTTATTGTAAGAAAATTCTACCAGTGGTAAGTGTCTTTCCCATCCTTTTCCAAAATCTATAACACAGGCTCGAAGCATATCTTTGATTGTTTGGATGGTTCTTTCACTTTGTCCATCTGTCTCGGGATGATATGTCGTACTAATGTCTAATTGAGTACCCAAAGCACTCTGCATTGAATGCCAGAATCTGGATGTGAAATGACTGTCACGATCCGAGATAATGGATATCAGCATTCCATTCCGTGAAACTATTTCCTTTATATACAACCTTGTAAGGGTTTCCATACTATCTGTTGCTTTGGTGGGGATGAAATGTGCTGATTTGGTAAGGCGGTCTATAATGACCTAAATTGTGTCATGTCCACTTGATGTTTTGGGTAGCTTTGTAAAGAAGTCCATTGTTATTCTTTCCCATTTCCATGAAGGTATCTCTAGTTTTATTAGTAAGCCAGATGGCTTCTGACATTCTGCTTTAACTCTAGAGCATGTTAAACACTTGCCAACATACTCAGCGATGATTGCTTTCATGTTAGGCCACCAATAGAGTTTCTTTAGATCCTGATACATTTTGTCAGAACCTGGATGGATGGAATACTTTGATTTATGAGATTCATGCTTGATTAAGTCCCTCAAATTACCAAAGAGTGGTAACCACCTTTGGTTCTTGATACAACAAGTTCCATCAAGAAGTACTTCAAATGCTTTATCCATTCCTTGTAGGTTCTCAGCTTTGATATTCTCTTCTTTAATCGCCTCGGTTTGGGCTTTGAGGATTGGGGATGGTAATTTTGGGTGAAGGGTCATGACTAATGCTCTAACTCGGAGTGGTTTGATTTGTTCCTTCCAGCTTAAGGCATCTGCTAAAACATTTGCCTTTCCAGGATGGTAACAAATCTCACAATCGTAATCTGCGAGCAATTCTAGCCAACGACGTTGTCTCATGTTCAACTCTTTCTAATCAAGGATATGCTAAAGACTTTTATGATCAGTGAACACAGTACACTTTGTTCCATACAGATAGTGTCTCCAAATTTTAAGAGCGAATACTACTGCTCTTAATTCAAGGTCGTGCATGGTATAGTTCTCTTCATGAGGCTTGAGTAGTCAGGATGCATATGCTATAACTTTTTCTCTTTGCATTAACATCGCTCCCAAACCTCAGAGTGATGCATCATAATAAACGAAAAAGTCGTCGTTTCCTTCTGGTAATGCTAAGATTGGAGCTTCACATAATTTTTGTTTTAGCAGTTGGAAAGCTGACTCTTGGTCTTCTCCTCAGATATACTTCTTGTTTTTCTGGGTTAATTCAGTCAAAGGCTTTTCAATCTTCAAAAAACCTTCGATAAATCTTCGATGGTAGCCGGCGAGTCCTAAGAATTGGCGTATCTCTGTAGGTGTGGCAGGAGATGCCCAATCCTTGACTACTTTAATCTTGGCAGGGTCAACGTGAATCCCTTGGCTGTCAATCATGTGCCCGATAAATTGCACAATATTGATCCAGAAATCACATTTGGAGAACTTGACATATAATTTCTCCTTTTTGAGTAATTCCAAGATTATTCTCAGGTGATCTGCGTGTTCTTCCTTGTTACGGGAGTAGATAAGAATATCATCAATGAACACTATCACAAATTTATCCAAGTATGGTTTACACACACGGTTCATGAGATCCATGAACACAGCAGGCGCGTTAGTTATACCAAATGGCATCACTTGGAATTCGTAGTATCCGTATCGTGTTTTGAAAGCAGTTTTGGGAATATCTTCGTCCCTAACTCTCAGTTGGTGATAGCCTGATCTTAAGTTAATCTTTAAGTAAGTACTCGAACCTTGATGTTGGTCGAATAAATCATCGATCCTGGGTAATGGGTAATGATTCTTTACGCTGAGTTTATTCAGCTCACGATAATCGATACACATTCTGAAATATCCGTCTTTCTTTTTAACAAATAAGATAGGAGCTCTCTAGGGTGAAGTACTTGGTCGAATAAAACCTCGGTCTGCTAACTCTTGTAGTTGGTCAGATAGTTCTTACATTTTTGAAGGAGCTAATTTGTAAGGTGCTCAGGCTACTGGTGCCACTCCTGGCATTAAATTGATTTGAAATTCTACTTGGCGAACCGGAGGAAGGCTGGGTAGATCTTCAGGAAAAACTTCTGGAAATTCTTTAACTACTGGTATATCTTCCAGACGTTTTTCGTCTGACTTCTTCTCCATTACTTGGGCCACGAAAACTTGACGTCCCCTGGATATATATCTTTCAGTTTTAATACACGTTATGAGGGTTAGTCAGGTTTTACTTCGATCACCTTGTATTATCAAAGTTTCACCGTCGATTGGGATGTGGACGACTTTCTCGTCACAGATAATTTTAGCATGATACTTGGATAACCAATCCATACCAATGACGACGTCAAAACTACCGAGTTTAATCGGCATAAGGTAGATTTCGAAAGGTTGGTTTAACAAAATCAGAGTGCAACCTTGGATAACGGTATTAGTGCCTACTAAGTTTTCATCGGCCATTTCAATGTCATAAGTGGTATCTAGTGTAATTAGTGGGATATTAAGCATAGAAGCAAGAGATATGGATACAAAACTTTTATCAGCTCCTGAATCAAATAATACTCTAGCTAGATGTTGGTTTAGAAGGAACGTACCCATGACTATGTTCGAGTCTTGGTGAGCGTTCTTATCCCTCAGAAAGTATGCTCTTCCATGGGTATTGTTGTTTGCCTTTGGGCACTGGTTTCTGTAATGTCCTTTCTCTCCACATGCATGGCAAGTTACGGATACTAGTTGTAGGTTGCTTCCAGTGGCTGGCCCTTTGTTTCTGCAGTTCCTGGTCAGATGACCCACCTTGTTGCAAGTCTGACACTTGGCAGTGTAAGGTCCTGTGTGATGCAGGGTGCATTTCTTACACAGGGGAAGGCTTCCAGTATACCTATTATTTTCAGTTGAGGTGGCAGCATAAGCACTGACGGTTTCTTGCCTTATATTCTGTTGTTGGTGGTGATCATTGTTGCAGTTGTTATTGTTGTTACGGTTATTTTGGTAGTTGTTGTTGTTGGTGAAGGTTCTTCTATCATCAAACTTTCATTTGTGATCATTGGTTCCTTGCACATAATTATGCTTTATTACCTGATCCATTAACCTCTGGGTTATGGTAATGGCTTCCTCTAAAGTTTGAGGCTTTGAGGCAGTAACATTTCCTTCGATACTTCTGGGTAATCCCCCGATGAAGACTTCCATAAGTTTCTCAGAATTTGGTACCATAGTTGGGCATAAAACTGCCAATTCCTGGAATCTTCTAACGTAAGTCTTGAGATCATTTCCTTTTACAGTCAGATTGTAAAATTCATCTTCCATTTTCTTGACCTCAGTTTGGGGACAATACTTCTTTATTAAGAGCTTTTTTAATTCGGACCAGGGAATCTTGTAAGCTTCCTCTATTCTAATAGGCTGGGCGAATGAATTCTACCAGGACAAAGCTTCTTCAGTTAGAGTACCAGTAGCAAATTTCACTTTGTAGTTCTCGGTACAGTTACTGCAGAGAAATACCGATTCAGTTCGTTCAAACCAGCGGATGAGACCAACAGCCCCTTCCGTACCTTTGAAATTGAAAGGTTGGCAGCTCATAAACTCTTTGTAGCTACATTTTCTTGCTACAGGAGTTTCTCTTGGTTCGGTGTTCCTATTGGTATTGTCAGCATTTTCCATGGTAGCAGCTTGTTCTTCTAGAGCTGCGGCAACACTATCAGCAACTAGTTTCCTGATGGCAGCCTGAGACATGGCTGGTGCTGCATAATTTGGTGACCTCGTTTGGGCCCATTCTATCAACATTTACAAGACAACACATAATAAGAATATTTCGTTGTATGGATTCTTATTTGGTACAAGTTCTAACAAAGAAATACACATTCTTTGATATTACATTGCAGAATATAACGGAAAATTTTAGAATCTAAGACTTCCAGATATGGACACTCTAACAAGCATCTGACTCATTAGGTTTCTCGAGGACTGGTTCACTTTCCAGTGGTTTCATACCGCAACCACTTAGATAACTTATCAAAGGCTAGTCTGGTGGTGGTGTAGGTGAAATCATATGCTCAATATCTTGATCATTTATCATATCCATGATATCTGGGTACAAAGGTTTGAGAAAACCTGATGGTAAGAGAACCATAGTAACCTAGATTCATAAAGATATGATACATGAATAACCTTAACACAAGGTATAGGATAGACAACCACGACATACATAAATCGGTACCATAAAACAGCGAGGTATAATGGAATCACAACTTC
Organism: Tanacetum coccineum; assembly: GCA_026074375.1. NCBI lineage: Eukaryota > Viridiplantae > Streptophyta > Magnoliopsida > Asterales > Asteraceae > Tanacetum > Tanacetum coccineum. The sequence continues at coordinate 16,667 of BQNB010065915.1, read as the reverse complement.
ATTATGTCATAAACAACTTGTCTACATATTTTACATAATCAAAATTTGACAAGTGTCGTTATTTATGCCACACATCCCGTGGTTGGATTCTAAACAAAAGTTGTAAATGACAAGAATCTAGTCTAGTAGTCTGGTGGTCCTCCCTTGTGGTTCTTGAGTTCATGGATCTTGATCGGTGGCGAACCTGGATATCCTCGATGAGTATCTCTAGAGTAGAATTCCTGATGCGAGCAAGAACAATCTCGTCATCAAGCCTTATTTGCTCTCTCTGAAATCCAGAAATCTGGGTACGGGCTTCTTGAAGTTTGGTTTCTAGTTGGTCGAAATCTCGTTGTATAATTACTCGACCATTACCAAGACCTTCTATCTTATCTTCCATGTGCTTAATGCGCTCAAGAGGGATCTCATCTATGTGATTCAAAATAGTCTTGATCTGTTCCTTATGACGCTCCAGATGCGTCTTATGAGAACTCTCTCCCATCTCAAATACCTGAGGTAGGGCAGAAGAATCAGTAGAGGAGGATGATAGGAAACGGGCTCGTTTCTAAGGTGGCAAAATCTCCTCGGGAAGAAAGAAATCTTGGGGATCAAATAGTGGTGATGGTGGTAACACTAGAGATGGAGGCAAAACAGTTGGTGGAGCAATAAGAGCTCATGGTGGTGGAATAGGTGATTCATCATTAGTAGCATTATATGCTTACATGACCTTCATATATGGATCATCGTGGAAAGGTGAGATGGCTAGCGAGGTCAAAAGATCCTTAGATAAATCCTCTAAAGGATCAGAAGAAGTGTTTCCCGGTAAGGCTGGGAAATAGTCCGGTGAAGCCGAGGTATAGTTAGGAGTATTCGTAGAGGAAAAAGCATCCTCGCTATAGGAATCAAATAGGACGATAATAGGGTGGGTGGATGTAGACATAATTCTGTAACAACCCAGTGTAAAATAACATAAGTTATTTATATTTACTTAATAGTTATGTATCTTTACATACTATTCGGGAAATGCAGTGGCACGGAGGACTTTCTTGGATGGAAAATGGTTATAGTTTAGGTTTTAACCTTGTTCTCTATAACCTTGGATTCCAATTGTAACACCCCCTTATGTGACACTATAGGCAGCGGAAGCTAAATTTGGGTATATGCTTCTGAATCAACCATTCAATAATCTTAGAAACGACTCAAAAGAGACGTTTTGGAAAATTTAGTTATCATTCAATATTATTTCAGAGTTTTACTTCGTGCCAAAGGTTGCTCAATTACCTGAGATAAACATGCTAAAAAGGTCAACACATAGGTTGAGTGAAATTCTTAGGTTTGAAATGTAATAGTTGAACACAAGTCAATGTAATAGCAATAATGGCAAGAATACAATTATCATGGTAAACATATATTTATAGTATTGCACTACGCTTATGACACCGAAGCCTTAAGTTAAATGTTATTAATAGTTGTTGCCCCATGCGGGTGCTTTGCAAACACCGGAGTTCCTCAAATATAAAATGCGTTCCGCTGGGCCATGTATGTACCAGAACCTGAGGGGAAGTTCAGTCCCAATAATCTATTCCCGGATATCGCGCTTACTTCACAAAGTATATTAACGGTTCAATGTTAGTGGGGTCCTTTTGGTAAAATAGAGGTACTTTGACAATACTATAATCAGGGATAGCATCAGTATAAAAAATACTTGTATTCATGTTTGTAGCATGTATCTCCCCACGGAGTTTAGAAAACATGTAAAGATGAGACTATGAACTCACCTTGATAAGGTAGTTGATTGATGTCAAAAGTGACTCAATTGGAAATAAACGGCTTCATCACGCAACCTGGGGTAATATGTCAAGTCTTAGTTTGATGGTTTCAAAACTTTATTTTATAAAGTTTAATGTAATGATTTTGGTTTATGAGTTTGTGAAAGCATGTATCATTGTTCGGGCTATCATAATCCGAGGCATGTAGTAAACGTTTGAGGGCTAGGACAATTTTAAATCATAAATCCAGCAAACTAGTCAAAAGTCTACCACAATGAAAGACCCCTCTCATGAAATTCACTAGTAACAGTGATACGTTATCGTTTAAATGATAGATTTAATTCTTTTTTAAGTGTCTTCAAAAAGCTAGGTGTATGAGATGATTAATATATGTTAAATATTATAACTTAGGTATTTGATAGGTGTTTCGATCAATGAATGATAACGACATATGTCGGGCTTTACTTAAAATCGAGTCTTATAATATTTAAATATATTTTTATAATATATTTTTATAATTAATATAAAAATATTACATTTTATACCTTTGAGAATATGAAAATGACAATATATACCCTTAGTATATATTAATTTACACTTTTAACCCTTTAATTATATTTTAAACATTTAAAAACTTAACTTAGAAATATGGCAAAACAGGCCCTTGTGGTTTTAACTTTAGGATAATTACACTTTTGGCCCAAAACGTATTAGTTTTAATATTTTATAGCTTATTACTATAAGCTAAAAAAAGTATGTTTTACAAGCTTGTAGCTTATGAAAAGAGCTTATGAGCTTAAAAATCCAAAATGGGCACGTTTGGTTTAGAAACAATAACCCGATGGGTTAGGGCTTTTAGGATTAGTTCTAATGATTATAAAAGTGATAAGTGAGCTTATAGAAATAGCTTATTAAGTCAGCTTATGACTTTTAGGGTTTAGGCTTTACGAAAATAGCTTATTAAGGTTTTTAAGCATGCGTTTGTTTTAGGAAAAACAGTCGAATAGGTTTAGGTTTTAAGGGCTTATCCCACAAGATTATAAAGATGGATAGGAGCTTATTAGGATAGGAGCTTATTAGGATAGGAATAAGCTTATGCTAGCTTATTTTAGGGTTCGAATAGATTGGGTTTTAAAAATGGATCGTTTAGGGCTCGAATAGGTTTAGGAGTTTTCAAAAGATGCTAAGTGTGATCAAATGGTTATAACAAGTTTATACAAGATCTAAAACAATACAGGAGCTTATTGAACGAGTGAAAAGGCTTACTAGTACACGAATGAGTGAAATGGGTCGATATGAGCAAATATAACCCAAAACTTTAGGAGATGAATCAAGGACTTCTTTCCTTCTTAGCTTGGCTTCTAAATGGCTTAAATATCTTCTCTTTTTCTTCCTTGGTTCATAATAGGTCAAGAGCAACTGTAGGTGTTTAATAAAGATTATGTGTTGTGTATTTGTATGTGTGTGTGTGTGATTTAGCTATATATATAGGGCAAGAAGAGGAGTAGTGGCCAAGTTGTATGGAGTGGTGGCCAAGATATGAAGAGTGGTGGCCAAGGGTTTGCTAGGTATGACTATTAAAAGCTAGGACTAGCTTGGAGAGGTGTTGAGAGGTGGAGAGGGGTTCGGTTATACATGTAGGTGACAAGGTGCTTTGCTTGGAGCTTAAGGGTGCAAGTAGCTTACAAGGAGGTGACAAGGAGGTGATGAAGAGCTAGCAAGGTGGTGGTGAGGTGGCGGGATGGTGGTGAAAGGGTGGTTGCTTGATTTTAGCTTGGTTCAAACTAGTCTAAGTGGTATCTGGTGATTAGGGTTTCGGGTTAGGGTTTAGGCTTTAGCCGAGTGTGTGGAGTGAAATGGAGGGAAAGATGTTCAAATGTTGTGCTAAGAGGACTTGTATCTGGTGCTAGAAAGGTGGTACGAAAATCCTTAAGAAAATGGAGGGAAAATAGGCTTATTTGAATGTTGTCATAATCAGTTTGTACTATGAGCTTAAAGGAATTGTACTATGGTTTTGGAGGGAAAAGATATTCAAAAGTTATGCATTGAAACCTTATACACAAGCCTTATAGGTTTGTAAATTTGTTTTGTATGTAAACATTATATGTAATCAGGGTTTTGATATAAACGTTAACGTATAAAGCCGTTTTATAATAAACGTTTTGAATTGTACGTTAAATAGATAACGTATGGTAAAAATGGAGTTTAGAACACATTGCTTGACATATTATAACGTTTACTTGCTATAAACGTTGATGAAATTGGCATTGGTAGGTTGCGTGAGCACGTTTGCTTTTGTAATGTAAGTTACGTTACATTATGGATGGAATAAAGCAAAAATCTTTCCATGAAAATGGTTGCATCTAATTTAATAGATGGAAATTACATTGAGGAAAATTGCATCTAATTTAATAGATGGATAATTACATAGATGAAAATTGTGGGTTGTTATATCGAAGCACATGACTGGAAATCTTAAATTGCTACGAAAGTTTATTGAGAAATTCATGGGAACAGCCCTCTTCGGTAATGATCACTTCGCAGCAATCACTGGATATGGAGACTATGTTCATGGTAATCTCACAATATGTCACATATACTATGTTGAGGGCCTTAGACACAATTTTTTCTCGGTCGAACAATTTTGTGATGGAGATCTTGAAGTAGACTTTCGATCTAACACTTGCTTTATTCGGAATTTGGAGGGTGAAGATTTACATACCGGTTCTCGTGATTCTAATCTCTACACCATCTCCATTTCTGAAATGGAAGCTTCATCTCCAGTTAGCTTAATGTTCAATGCCACGTCAACAAAATCATGGTTATGACACCGTCGACTATCTCATTTAAATTTCGGTACCATTAATCACCACACTAAACAAGATCTAGTTGATGGGCTTCTGAAGTTTAAGTATGATAAAGATCACCTATGTTCAGTGTGTGAGCAAGGAAAGAGCAAGAAAGCTATTCTCACACCTAAATTGGTTCCGAGTACACATTCCAAGCTTGAATTTATTCATATGGATTTGTGTGGGCCTATGAGGGTCGAGAGTATTAATCACAAGAGATATATTCTAGTTATTGTCGATGATTACTCCCGTTACACTTGGGTGTATTTTCTTCAAACAAAAGATGAGGCTCCAGAGATAATCCTTAAGTTCATTACTCAGATTCAACGAAACATGCGGGTTCAAATCCTGAAGGTCCGGTCTGATAATGGTACTGAGTTCAAAAATGATAAACTGGTATGGGTCATAAATATCTAACCACATCCTTGGCTAGTTTTGCCAAACTAGCTTTAACCTAGTCTTAATCCAAGCATACTAAGCCAATGCATCATAGACCATCATTATCATCTTCCACATATCATGTATATAATACAATCAATATAATTTCATATCGTAACCATTTTACTTACCTCATTCCAAGCTAAATCTTAATAAATCCATCACCACATCATTTAGTTCCTAGACAAGATTATCACAACATAATACTTATCAATTTTCATAGCTAAAATCAAGAGGGTTACACAGCCCATAATCAATCTCTAATCCTTTTTAATCATCATGTGATCATATCTTGATCATATGATGAACCCCTAAAATTATAACTTTAATCCATATCATTAATTTAGGTGGTGTTTGTTTTTCATAAAGAGTCTCTTAACAGCCTCTTAATCTCACTCATTCAAACGTGCTCAGACATTTTGCTCATTAAGTGTGTTTGTTTTTTTTCTTTCGTTCAGACGCGATCAGAGGCTAAAACATCTTAACCAATTAGATGTGGATGTGGGGTCTTAATGCCTCTTAATGCCTCTTCACTCTTTAATCTCTTTTTTTCTTCTTTTTCTCTTTAGTTTTTTTTTTGTTTTTTCTCTCTTTGTTTTGTGAGAGATTTTTTTACTCTTCTTTTAATATTGATACTATTTTAAAAAGAATTAATGTTTTTTTAAGATAAATAATATTCAAAATACTAATGATGATGATGCTTAAACATTTAAAAGTTTTTCAAATAATAGTAATATATAACTAGGTTGTAAATTTAAATTGTGGCCCGTGTAAATTGCACATGAGCTTAAATTTTTCACTAAAAAGTATTTTAATTGTTAATTGACAATGTTAAGTATAGTATGAAATTTTATTTTTCGCAATCTTTTGATTGTAAAGTTAATGACGGTAACAATTTGCAAAATATTGAAGATGTTTAATCACATGGGAATACAATATATGACTACTTTGTGAGAATAAATCGACACAAAATTTTGAATGTTTTTTAAAATATTTTATTTTTACGTTGCACAACTATGTTAATTTTATGACTAAAATGCTCTATATAATTTTTAAACATGTTTATGTTTCGTAAGAATAAAACTGATTTTAAGAATAAACTGATTTGTACTTTTATCTTTCAGACATTTAAAAAGGAAAAAACAAACAATATTATTTCATTCAGATTCAGACATTTACGCATCAGATTCAGATTCAGATGTGCGAGTCAGATTCAGATTCAGAGCCTCTTAATAAACAAACAACTATAACATCATTACATTAATATAAAATACCAATTACCCAAAACCCCTAATTGGGTCTTATGAACCCTAATTCATAAATTATCAATTCAACTAAATATAAATATTACTTACTTGAAAGAATGTTTGGTAGGGTTACTACTCTTGAGTTTTCCCTCTCCTTTTCTCTTTTTGGTTCGTCACACACAAAACACCAACATCAATTTCATTGTCTGGAATTTTTTGGAAGACTCTAGTATAATTTAGGTGCAAGTTTGCCCTTTTGGCAACTATGGTCCCTCAAGTCTTATTCTTTTTTATTTGTGACACATTAAACTTTTTACTTCCATATTAAATGTACTTGACCAATGGTTTGACTTTCGGGTTTGACTATCCAATAACGTGACACATTCAAACTTATAAAAATCATAGTCAAACTATTCAAATGACGTTCTCGTAATTAAATACTTAAAATCCGGTTTTAGTGTGTTACAAACTCAACCTATGTATAAAAATACAATACAATATTTTTTTAATAGAACGATATAAATAACATCTTATAATTGAAAAAAAAACTTGACGTATAAAAAGGTTGATAAAGTTTTGCTTGGTTTGAATTTCGCTTTTTTCTCCCTTATTAAAGATTAGTACAAAATACATAAATACAAATATACCATATTAAAATATCATGTGTAATATGTAGATATATATAATATACGAAAATGACGCGTTCATTATACCATCTCATCTTCAGAAGAAATTATTTTGGTTTTGCTTGTGATGGGATGATCGGTTGAACTGACAAGTCGTCTTTTCTTAGATTAACTATCGACATGCTGAGAAAATATAATGTTACAATACTAGTAATAATTTTATAACATTTACGTACTAATTTGTAAATAAAACAAAATATACCTCCTCGTTATCAGATATATCAATTACCAAAGCGTCTTTTTTGAAATCATGATTGGCATTGTGATTTGCATTACTAGAAACAGATTTTTTGAGTTCGTTGTCGACTTTAATTGCTATTTGACACTTATCGTCATTTCTTTGAGAAGACATCTAATTACAAAATGAAAAGAAAAAATTAAATTAATAGTTATTAGATACACGATTAGTGTGATTATGCTTGTATTTTGTAGACGACATTTTGATAGTACCAGAATTTGGAAAAGATGTTGTTGCCATTTAAATTGAGAGTTTGTTATGCAGATAGAATTTTAGAATTTTATAAGATCATTATATGGAAGTTATATAGAAAATATATGAAAATTATTGTGATATTTAATAAGTAATATTTTCTACCAAGACTTTGTATACTAACTTGAAGGAAAGTCGTCTTAAAAGAGTGTGTAGGTGTCGATATTTGTCTTTTGCACAAGTTACGTAGAGATACGATTTTAAAAGAAGAGTTTGAAATAACTCCTAGTATTGTAAAAAGCATTTTCGTAAATGTTTTTGTAAGTCATAAAAGAAAAAATTATGTTAAATATATGTGTTATATGTTCGGTATCAAGTTTATTAAGTTTTACGCCTTTCTGCTACGGCACTAAATGAGTTGTACAAAAAGGTGAATCTGGAATAGCAGATGGTCCTTTATTTGTTCCAGACGCTCCCCATATATATTTGGGACTGTCTGTCTGTTTCATCAGATTTTAGTCAACTTCGAAAATTCATATAAAATCAACTCTAAGTCCATAGGAGTCGTGCCACTTGCCATTTTAAAGGTAATTGAGTCTAATTTCATATAAAAATACTACCGAGTCTTACTTCTAAACTTAAGTAAGTCAAAAACGCAAAATACTACAGAGTGTCCAAACCATTGAGTCTCGTTTTAGCGTAAAACTTGTATTTTATCTTTTTTTCGATTCGGGCATTTCTAGTCGATATGTCTCTGAAAATTAGTGTATTTATCTTTTCAAATTATGGAATTTGGTTAATTTTTGAAATAGGGAGGAAACTATTATATTTTCAAATAAAATCGAGCTATGTATACATTGTTGTATCTAATACACAAAACGGCGACAAGTATTTTTGTGTGTTATGCTAAATGATTATGTATGTTTTCTTCTGTCTTAATATTGTTAATAAATATTATCAATTGATTATTGCAATTTGTAGATTGTGATTCTAAAAAATTTATAACATAAGTTTAACTATAACATGTACGTTATTCACTCGTTATTAACCTTCATGATTGTGCATTAATGGACTTATGCTAAATTTCATGCACTAAGTTATGACATTGTTCTTGCATTGCATATAGGCAGAAATTGATTTGTTTACAAATGCTATATCAACATTTTGTAAACCTTATTAAGCATAAAAACTCTCTTAGGATTGAGAGCTAAGTAAGTTTGTCAAAGTTATTGAAAAATATTACCTTACACAATTATTGTGTTACTAGTCCAAGTGTTTTAATGTGTCACAACAAAATATTCAACACTCTCATCTAATCAAAGTCAAGGTCTTTAATCATGTCATAATGTTATCTTGCTTAAACACGGGTTGTCTAAACAAGATAATAGATCATTTTAATACATTAGTATTTAAGTAAAAGAAAATATACTTTTGTTTTGTACGTGTGCATGCATTAATCTAACATACACACATATTTTTTAAACATATAGTATTTTACAAGAGTTGTGTGTTGTATAATAATACTTATGAATAGTCAAAAACTATGCATATTGTACATTACAACAAATAGTTTTTCGCACATCCATAATACTAGCCCGTTAATTTAATGTGGAAGTATTCAAGTGCCTGAACCCTCTTAATTGAATGTGGAGTCTTAACACCAAGTGAATGTAACCATCAAGATGAAGTTGAAGTGTTGTTGGAGTTTCCGAAAGTTGAAGTGTTGTTGGAGTTCCAGAATACAATCCATCTCAAATTCCCATGAAAAGTTACTGCACTTACACCTTAAAAGCATCTCACATCTATAAATAAGATATGCATTCCTTTAGCTTCACATGTGTAGAGTTTTTATAATCCGCACAATTTAGCTTCTTTGTTATATTTTTTATGATGTTTTAATAGCCTTACAAATAGACTTATGATGATCTTTCAAACTGCTTGACAAGATCTAACAAATCTTTTGGATGCAGGTAATGGAGGATCAAAAATTATTAAGGGAAAAGGTAATACACCTAATTGGAGATTCAGGGATAAAACTTATGTGGAATGATATTTTTGATGCACGGACAAAGTACTACTATCAAGCAATGTAAAATGGTATCCCTCTTCACTGACGACCCTATATGCTATTGATGAAGACTAAACGTTGGTCGAGGTTAGTTTATCCTCGATAAAAACTTCTGCTTTTCCCTTTTTTCATGTGGTTGTTGATCGAATACCTAAAATAAGCCTCAAGATAACATTTGACTCACATGGACATCTTCCTCACTTTAGGTAGAGAGATGGTGGAAAAATCTATCTGGGACGGAGTCACTACTTCTATCTGACAAGATAAGTATGACCAGCTTCTATCTAACAAGGTTGCATGAGTACTATGATGATACCGCTCTCCCAAAGTTAGTTAGTTTTTCTGCCTTAATGATGGATCATATCATGTTTTTGTTACTGTAGGCTGATATGATAGACAACGATGGTCAGAAACGGGGCAAAAAAGAGACTCACCCACCAAACACAATTGGCTGCATTTGCTACGAAGATACGAATGGCCTCTATTCTTGCAACTGATGCAAATGATTCCTCGAAATCGATTCCTTCTTCTTGCCTAAATCCCTGAGTAACTAATCTTGCCTTATTCTTTAGTACCTCGCCAAATTCGTCCATCTTGACCTTATAAATCCATTTTAGTTTGATCAACATGACTTTATCTTGACACGACACCAATTCTCAAACTTGTAGTCTTTTAAATTCATGAATTTCTTCTTGCATTGCATCGATCCATGATGGTTCGATCATTGCTTGTTTGAAGTTCTTTGGTTCCACAGAAGTAAGAAAGCCATCAAAGTAACACCACATGTCGTCGGTTTTGAGTTGCTTTCTGGTGGAGATAGAACGAGAAAGGTCACCAATCACGTTTGCTATTGGATGATCCTTAGTCCATCTACCACTCAGTTCAAATGGAGTGTGGGATGGTCTCACATTAGATGATGATCCTTGAGAAGTCAAGTCTTCATGAAGAGGTTCGTGAAGAGGATCGTCATGAAATAGTGGTGTTTTAGGTGATTCTTCAACACCTTGAGAAATAATTGGAATATGTTCTTGACCTTGTGTTGATGGGATATTTAATGAAGGTGCATCTTGGTCAATAGATGTAGACACAGGTGAATTAGCTATTTCAACAGCTCTTGGTGCAGCAGCTACTGGAACTGTAGAGACAGCAATAGTTGGAGGATTGAAGTATTCATCGAACAAGGGTTGGAACAAAGTATCCTAATCATCTCTTTTTGGTAGATTACAAGGTTGTTAAGGAATAATGTTTGGTACGAGTCCTAAACGGGATGTTGCAGGAGTCAAAACTTAAAGCCCGGGTCCTGAACCGAATTGCTCAGAAGCCATTGCTATCAGCTCATCGAACGTCACATGAATTGTTTCTATAATTTTCCGGGTTCTCTTGTTATAGATTCTGAAAGCTTTCTTTGTTGGCGCGTATCCAACGAAAATACCAATATCGGCCTTTGCATTTAGTTTACCCAAGTCTTCACTGTCATTGGTTAGATAACATAGTGAACCAAAGACATGAAAATACAATAAATCCGGTTTCTTGTCATGCATCAGCTCATATGGAGTTTTGTTGTATCAGAGACGAATCAGAGAACGGTTTTGGGTATAACAAGTTGTGTTGATAGTTTCGGCCCATAGAAACAGAGGAGCTTTTGAAAATATCAACATAGTGCGGACAGCTTCCATAAGAGTTCAGTTTTGTCTTTTGACAACGAAATTCTGTTGAGGAGTGCAAGCAACTAAAGTTTGATGCGAAATGCTGACATTTTAATAGAAATCACGAAGAGACTGATTAACAAATTTAGTTCCATTATCTGTTCTACCATTACGGACTGTGGCATTCAAACGAACTTGAATATTTTTTATGCATTTGATGATAGCGTCAGGCGCTTCATCCTTTGATCTCAGAAATTTAACCCAAGTAAATTAAGAGTAATCATCAACAATTACCAAGATATACTTTTCCCTGTTAATGCTCTCCACACGCATCGGGCCACAAAGATCCATATACAAAAGATATAGTTTCTCTTGGTTAGTGTCCTCATCTTTGGGGTGATGAGAAGATTTCTTGCTATTTCTTAATGCACACGCTGAACACAGATAATCTTTTTGAAATTTAAGCTTTGGAATAACTCGTGCAAGACCGTCTTTAGCTAGCTTGTTAAGATTACCGAAGTTGAGATGCGATAAACGACGGTTTCATAACCAGCTCTTAGTCTTTGAAGCTTTTGATAGAAGACAGATTAGAGAAGTCTTTAGCATGTCATCAAGAGAAATAGTGTACAAATTTGTGTCACGGGAGCCTGAGAGTAGATTAACACCTTATAAATTCCGAATAAAGCAAGTGTTTTTCTGAAATGCAACTTCAAGATCCGCGTCACAAAATTGTCCAACTGAAAACAAGTTATGTCTAAGTCCTTCAACATAATACACCCTGGAGATAATTACATTCCCCTGCTGATAATCATTATACCCCATAATCTTTGCAACTTGGTCGTTTTCGAATCGAACAGTTCCCATAAATTTACTAACGAAGTTCATTAGCTGAGAGAGGTTCCCTGTCATATGTTTTGAACATCCGGAGTCTAGATACCTGATGACATCAAATAACGTGTATTTTATAGCATCATTTATCCCATAATATTAACCCATTTTATATAAATATTGCAAAGAATTGTTACTTAATCGTTTATATTTGAGAATTGCAGTAATTATAGAGTAATTGGTGAAAGTTAGCAAAAGGCGCGCATTCTGGAGCTTAATTGAAGATATTTTAAAGATTACTATTCTAAAGACCAATACGCCATATCCATCAAGGAAGATACGGCATATCCGTGCCTGCACTCACCAAAGACCACACATGAACAAAGCACAATACGCCGTATCCAGAGAGACTCAATATGTCGTATTCAAAAAATAGTATGTGAATATTCTGGAAGATATCAAGCGTGGTCCCTACTCCAAGAAACTCCCAATATGCCGTATCCAACTCCTTGGATATGCCGTATCGAACTGACTTCCAGACCTTATAAATAGAAAACTCAAAAACGAGTTTTAAGTGGCTAAATCATATTCTCAATACCAAAACTGTTGGGTTTATTGATTTGATGATTACAAAACTACATGTGCTTAAATGAAGATGAATGAAACATAAGGACCAAAGTCATCAAGATGTGAAATCTACAAAAGATGGAAGATTTGGTCAAAGATCTTCAAGATAAATATTAGGAAAGATTTAAATAGATATAAATAGTTTCCTTATCTAATTGATTTACTTCCTTTGTAAGTCTTGATCTCTCCCTATATAAAGAGATCATAGACATAGGTTTAAGGCATCCAGAAAACACAGGCTTTCTATGAGAGTCGTGTAAATAAACGTGTTTGCGTGTGTACACGTTTATTTAGTAGTTAGATAGATAGTAGTTAATAGATAGTGTAGCCTCAAGTATCTCTTGATCCCTGTTACAGTAGGTAACCGTATTATCTTGATCAAATAATATTAGGGCTTGGTGTTTAATAGTAAAACCTTGTTTAATATCATTGTGTTCTTTGATTAATTCTGCTGTGCTAATTCGTATCAATGATATTTGTAAAATATATCCTAGATGGGCTTAAAACGGTCTTCACAATTGGTATCAGAGCCGTGTGGCTCGTGATCTATGACTAAACAAGGTTGTTATGTGTTGTGTTCTTGAAGAAAAAGAAGAAACAAATTTCTATTTGATTAATTGGCGATTTTGGTAAAGATTAGGGTTTTTGGTAAACCCTAATTAAACAAGCACATGAATTCATTTATTGGTATATTGACACAAGGTTGTTGTGATTAGTTCATGGATAAGAAGCAATCATCACAGCCTTGGTGTTTCAAGATGTTTTTATATTTGCTGTTTAGAGATATCTTGGTGACATGGTTTGAAGTTGTTTGCTGATTATTTGGATGTCGTCATGTAACATGATTCATGACAAGAACTAATGGTATGCATACATAACAAATGATTAGGGATACTGAAAACCTTAATCCAAATGGTAGTTGTTCTTGTTTGTCGTTACAAGCAGAAGCAATAGAGCAACAAGATCGGTGCAATAAAGGTTTACTATAAACTCTAAGTGTGTTAAACTGTATTGATTCATCCTTGGTTTATAAGAAGTATCAAGCTCATAATGTTTAGATTGTTGACAAGGATTAAAGATGATCAATTGGTGTTGTTGTTGATGAAATTTAGTGTAACTCGCTTCTATCAAAACCTTAAATTCGACTAGGGATGTTGGTGTATAGGTTCGATCACAAGATGCAAGGGTTTGGTACGTGGCTGATTGTGTCACGATGTGAGTTGGTGAAAACCCTAATTCGTCTTAGAAGGGTTTGCTATGGGTTGTGCGTCATAACAATTCAAGAGCACAAGAAGGCATGTAAACTTTTTTGAGGACGTTTGTACTGCTTGTTTATTCGTTACTACTGCCAAGAGAAACTTAGTACTGCTAACTTTTGGTTTATACTGCTAGAGTAATTAAGTTTGTACTGCCAACGTTAAATGTTGTTTCTACTACTTGGGATTGAATACACACAGGTTGTTCGTGGATTGGTGTTTCTGATTGGATTTTCAGAACATTACTAACAGTAGACATGATTTAATAATGTTATTGAAGAATTAGTTACAACTGTTGGCATGATATTCAAAGGTTTAAGAGATACTACTGTCACATTTAAGAATGAAGAATTAGTGACATAATAACAACAGATCAGTGACACTTAAAGCGTCACAAAAAGCCTTGGGAGGAAGGAGTAATGAGATACGTGACAAATTAGTGACAGTTTTAGTGTCGCTAAATGCTATGAGAGGAAGGAGAATGCTGATTTATGACAGATCAGTGACAGTTTTGAGACAGAAAAAGTGTTGCTAACAGCATGGTCCGTTAGTATTGCTACTTGAAGTAGTTTCTACTGTCAGTTCTGATCGATATCGGACAAGGAGTGTTTTAGGTTATTGGTTGGCTTATTTTCTTGGACAACACACACATGATGATTATTGAATAAACAGAAAACCAAGTTTGTTTTGGTTTTGATGTCTCTGTTTGGCGTTTGATTTTTGGTTTTTGGTTTATTTATTTTAAAATGTATATAAAGGCTCGTAATTATTGGTTTAATTGGCTACAAAGAGGATTATTTATCACCTATTTGATGTTGAAGTGGAGTTTCACAGGTTTTTGTTTTATCATACCTTTTAGCAGGAGGTAACTTGTTTGTGTTTTCAATGTTGTGACGAAGACTTATCAAAATCTAGCAAAGGTGTGTGATTTCTCTTATGGTGCTCAATGCACATATTTGCTATCACTTTGGTTATGCGTCTCATAGAAGATGAGGATTTTGTCAAGAGGTTGCGATCTACTTATAATTTGGTTTTGGTATGAGTTTGACGTCATGTGGATAGTACAAGATATAAGACATAAGTTTGGGTTATTCTACTTCAGCATCAAATTGGTAATACTTAGTTTTCTTTATCAGTGATCATTACATAGAGCCTATAGAATTGAAGATTCAAGAAATGGTTAACATATGGGTTTCAGGGGAAGCTTATTGTTAACATGTTTAACCATCTACATTCACCACTTGAGAGGAAGTGTTTCGTTACTACTCCTGATCTTTATTACTACTGCCAGTTTATATTTCTACTACTCAAATTCATTTTTCTTATTGTGCGTAATGGTGGGTAATTTTAGTCATTAGAAGGCTGAATTTGTAGTGTGATATATGGTTTGTAGTTGTTATGATCCAAGTTGCATATCTACAGAAGACCCCTATTTGATGATTACAAAAAGGGGGAGAAGATTTAAATAGGTTTATTGATTTGCAGCTTATTATGTGTGGTGGCATGTTCAAGGAAGTCTTAAGTTAAGGGGAAGCATTGAAGATTTTTTCATTCATGGAGATAGTTTTGTAATATCAAATAGGGGAAGATTGTTGGGTTTATTGATTTGATGATTACAAAACTACATGTGCTTAAATGAAGAAGAATGAAACATAAGGACCAAAGTCGTCAAGATGTGAAATCTACAAAAGATGGAAGATTTGGTCAAAGATCTTCAAGATAAAGATTAGGAAAGATTTAAATAGATTTAAATAGTTTCCTTTTCTAATTGATTTACTTCCTTTGTAAGTCTTGATCTCTCCTATATAAAGAGATCATAGTCATAGGTTTAAGGCATCCAGAAAACACAGGCTTTCTATGAGAGTCATGTAAATAAACGTGTTTGTATGTATACACATTTATTTAGTAGTTAGATAGATAGTAGTTAATAGATAGTGTAGCCTCAAGGATCTCTTGATCCCTGTTACAGTAGGTAACCATATTATCTTGATCAAATAACATTAGGGCTTGGTGTTTAATAGTAAAACCTTATTTAATATCATTGTGTTCTTTGATTAATTCCGATGTGCTAATTCGTATCAATGATATTTGTAAAATATATACTAGATGGGCTTAAACGATCTTCACAAAAACCACAAAAGTCGATTTTCAAAGGAGAAAAAGAGCAGAAGAGGTCGATCAACGTTATCAATTCCATAGGAGACAATGTGTAATTCTATATACTTTAGTAATTGTTTAGTTTTTGGTATCATTCGTTAACTCGGTTAGTTTACCTTGGCTAAATAATTGCTTTTGTATTTATTATGACGTTTGAAGGCTAATACCTTCAGGTATTAGCCATTATTATGAGGATTTGAATGTTTGGTATTTGTTTATTGATTGTGATAGTTTTATACACGATAAAATACAATATAAAATATTATTCAAAAGAGCAATTAAGAACTTCCCTAAAGTCTCCCTTAAGAAAAGTTCACTCTCAAAAATATATATAATATAATATATAATACGTATATTTAACCGGATAAATATGATCACCCGGGTCGTTTCCCCAACGACTAGTGAAATTGAAACCTCGTTTAAGCTTGGATTATGATTTGAATAAGAAAATAGATGATTTGATGATCTATGACTACTAAATAAAAAGCAACAATTAAAATTGAAAATTAAAGGCAATTTAAACAATTAAACAAATACGGAAAACAAATAAAACGCGACAATTAAGCAAATAGACTAAAATTAAACCCTAAAATTGCAAACTAAGTTTCTAAACCTAAATTAGGATAAAAGAAAATTTTAAGAAAAAGAAAAATATTTTTTTGATTATTTTTGAATTTTTTATCAATT
>BQNB010065914.1:5534-34763 GCA_026074375.1 Tanacetum coccineum | reverse complement strand
TGTTAAGGGAGAAAGCTAGAACTCTACACGTACGATCGGGTCAAAAATTACTTCTTATTCTTACCAACGGAAAACCTACCTTCGTGTCCTAACATTTATTATATTTTTTTTTAATTTTTTTTATATAAGATCTTAAAAAATTTAAAAATTTTGCTATTTTTGTGGGAAAACGGGTACGTGAGAACAAAACAATAAGCAGGTAACATCCAATCGATAGATTCCCTCCCTAAACTAAAACGAAACATTGTCCTCAATGTTAAAAGGTGGGTTTCTATGAAAATCTAAGCCGTTTATGAATTATGCAAAGATAAACGTGAATCGATAAGATGAAAGGATATCGGATCTCCCCAAACTAATTTCAAACAAAGGATGAGAAGCTCGAGTGAAACGGGATACAACACCGGACACGAGAGTCTTTAGAAATTGTTGGGTCAATTCTGCAAAAATCACAACAAACAACAAACAACAAGAAACCGGAAGAGGATAGCACAACACATCACAACACTTTATTTAAGAAAATAGAAAGAGAATGGATAAGCATGGGGTGAACTCCCACGAAGCGGCTTGTTTTTTGTCACCGAGTCGCAAGCTCGACTCGATCCCTGAATTTAGTTGTCCTTAGGGAAAGTTTGGAGATCCAGGATAACCAATGGTGGTGTATCCCCTCCATAGTAATGCTTAAGACGGTGGCAGTTGACTTTGAAATTAGAACCATCGGGATGAGACAATTTGGCTGTGCCATAAGGAAAAACTTCGGTAATAGTGAAAGGACCGGACCATCAGGACTTGAGCTTTCCGGAGAAAATCTTTAATCGGGAGTTGAAAAGCAAGACATGATCACCAACATTGAAGATTCGGTTCTTTATCTTGGAATCGTGAAGTTTCTTTGTCTTCTCCTTGTAGATTAGCGAATTCTCATAAGCTTGATCACGAAGCTCGTTAAGTTCATTGAGTTGGAGCTTTCGATGATCACCCGCAGTCTTGAGATCGAAGTTGGCATGCTTAAGAGCCCAATATGCCTTGTGTTCTAGTTCGACGGGTAAGTGACACGCTTTTCCATAAACTAACTTGTAGGGCGTGCATCCGATTGGAGTCTTGTAAGCGGTTCGGAATGCCCACAATGCATCGTCTAACTTGTCTGACCATGAGGCACGGTTTTCTCCTACCGTCCTCTCTAAGATTCTTTTGAGACCACGATTCGTCACCTCGACTTGACCACTAGTCTGAGGGTGGTAAGCGGTAGAAAGACGATGTGTGACACCATATTTAGACATAACTTTATCAAATTTGTCATTACAGAAATGGGTCCCACGATCGCTTATGATAGCTCTAGGTGCACCAAATCGGGAGAAAAGGGATTTTAAAAACTTGACAACTACTCTAGCATCGTTGGTGGGGAGCGCCTTGGCTTCAACCCATTTGGAAAGATAATCGACGGCTACTAGAATATATTTGTTTCCTCTAGACGACGGAAAAGGTCCCATAAAATCGATACCCCAAACATCGAAAATTTCACAAACTTGGATTGCATTTTGAGGCATCTCATCTCGATGTGAAATCTTGCCTTGTCTTTGACATGCATCACAAGATTTGATCAATTCGTAAGCATCCTTATAAATTGTAGGCCAAAAGAAACCAGCATCAAATACTTTCCGAGCGGTGATATTAGCACTATGATGGCCCCCGGTGGGTCCTTCATGACAAGCCTTGAGGATTTTAAATCTTCTGGCCAATACACATCTACGGATGATTGATCTGCACATGTTCGAAAAGAGATAGGGATCATCCCAAAAGTAATGCTTTATATCCTTGAAAAACTTCCTCTTTTGTTGGGTTGACATTCCTTTGATAAGAAAATTCCCCGCGTGGTAATTTGCTATATCGGCAAACCACGGGGTACTTTGATTATCATGAGAAGTCACCGTGTTCAATGTTTCAAGAGGAAAGGTTTCATTAATCTCTTTAGGATCAAAAACATTCTCATACGGGTTTTCAAGACGAGAGAGGTGATCGGCTGCATAGTTTTCAGCTCCCTTGGTATCAATTACTGAAAAATCAAATTCTTGAAGAAGTAAGACCCATCTAAGCAATCTTGCTTTGGCGTCTTTCTTGTTGAAGAGGTATTTCAATGCGGAGTGGTCCGTGTAAACAACACTTTTGTTCATGATTAGATATGATCGAAACTTCTCAAAAGCGTAAACAACTGCAAGCATCTCTTTTTCCGTTGTTGTGTAGTTTGATTCTGCTTCGGTCATTGTCTTACTTGCATAATGAATTGGTCGGAATGCTTTCTCATATTTCTTTGTCCTAAAACCGTACCTATTGCATAATCCTTGCATCACACATGATTTCAAAAGGTTGGTCCCAATTCGGAGCAATGAGAATTAGAGCTTCAGTTAACTTCTTTTTCAATGTTTGAAAGGCTAGAATGCAATCTTCCGAGAAGATAAAAGGAGTGTTTTTCTCTAAGAGATGGGTCATGGGTCGAGAGATCTTTGAAAAGTCTTTGATGAATCTGCGGTAAAAACCAGCATGCCCGAGAAAACTTCGAATTCCCTTAACGGTGGTTGGGTGAGGTAGCTTAGAAATCAAAATCGATCTTATCTTAGTCGACTTCAATTCCTTTCTTCCTGAGATCATATTTTCCAGTAAACGATACCTTCTTCACCATGAAATGGCATTTTTTTTCCCAATTTTAGAGCTAAGTTGGAGTCTTCCACAACGTTATTAAGCATTTTTTCTAGATTGGTGAGACACGTAGAAAAAGAATTTCCAAAAACCGAGAAATCATTCATGAAGACTTCCATTGTCTTTTCAACCATATCACGGAAGATTTCCATCATACACCTTTGAAACGTGCCTGGCGCATTGCATACACCAAAAGGCATGCGGCGATAACAAACGTTCCGTATGGGAGCAAGTGAATGTGGGTCTTACTCTTGTTCCATGATTGATCAATTGAATCTTGGAAATATACTCGAGAACCGTCGATGAAACAATAGTACTCATTTTCCTATCGAGTCCTCTCAAGCATTTGACCCATGAACGGTAAAGGAAAGGTCATTACTTGTAGCTTCGTTACAACTTACGATAATCTATGCATACACACCCATCCTATTATAAGTCTTGTCGGTACTAAATTGTTATCATCATTGGTTATCTACGGACAGTCCTCCTTTCTTTGGTACATAGTTACAGGGCTCACCCAAGACTATCTGAGATTGGGTAACCAATCCACGTCGAGAAGTTTTTCAACCTCTTTTTAATGACGTCATGAAATTTTGATTAACCCTTCTCTGATGTGGACTGCTTGGTTCATAAGTCAACTCCATTAGAATTTTATGAGAATACAAAATTCCGGGGTTTTATACTTAATGACCAGATACTTCTAAGAAATTGCTTGCTTTCGGCTTTAAGACGTTCCTTTATGGATCGGTCTTTTCATCATCGCGCAAATCTTTGGCAATATAAACAGCAACTTGTTGTTATACTCTAAAAATGCGTATTCGAGATGAGGTGGTAAGTCCTTAAGTTCAACCTCGGGAGGTTCATCGATTGAAGATTCGGCAGATTTACAAACTTTAAGCTCTTTCTTGATTTCTGGTAAGTAACTTTCTTGATTTAGTGAAGGCGAAGGATCACTATTGAGAAGAGATTCGAGAAGGAGAATGTCCCCCTCTGGGTCATAATAAGCTTCATCAACTTCTGGTGAAGTTGGATCATCGGCTATAGCAAGAAAAGTATCAGCTTCTTCCAAGAGTAGAAAATCACTATCCCCGAAAGGAGTGAGAGTTGGAGAAGAATTTGAAACAATCGGATCGTATCCGGGAGAAGGATTGCCATATGCAACTGAGTCGGAAAAATCTAAGACTTCTTGTGAGTATTCTTCACAACGTGTGACATCAATGAGATCGACTATTCTCAATGATTCAAAATTGTTGTTAACAAAATAGAATTGTAATCATCACATTTAAGGGTATGAAGTTCTGATCATCATTTCTAAGCGTTATCTCTCCTTCGTACACATCAATTAAAGCATGAGCTGTCCTAAGAAAAGGTCTCCCGAGTATCAACGGTACTCGAGGATCGGCTATGAAATCAAGAACAACAAAGTCGGCGGGAAAGTAAAACTTCCCTACTTTGACAAAAACATTTTCGGCTACACCGGTTGGTTTGGAAATCGTTCGGTCGGCTAATTCTAACACCATTTTAGTATCATTTTAGGCCCTTAGTCCCAAGTTTTTCCAAATGGAAAGAGGCATGAGATTTATGCTAGCACCTAAATCGGCTATGGCTAAGCAATAATCAAACTCCAAAAAATACATGGGCAAAGAAATCGACCGGGTCACCTAGCTTTTCCGAAGCATTTTAAGGACCACCGCACTACAATTTCATTCAAAGGTTGTCTTGGTTAACTCGATAAACTTATCTTTGTTATTAAGCATTTTTTGAACATTGAGCAAACTTTGAGCATATGAATGAGAGCATCCGGATACTAAGCTCAAGTGAAGATTACGGAAAAATTCCATAAACTTTGAACAAGGATATCATCCTTTCACAAAAAAAATTTTTTCCTCTTATGCAAGTCTTGAAGGTAAGGCAAACTAGTCTGGTCTTTTGAGCTAAAGAATGCTCTTGATTGGGTTCTTTGTCTTATTCCTAAGTCTTGGACAACATGATGTTGGATGTCTTCGGTGCTAGGTAGCTCCGTATCCTTTGTTACCTCGGGTTCCTTTTCCACCACCACGTCGGTGGAATTAGAGGTCCGTCATATGAGGCACCACTTCATATGGTAATTGCCTTGGCTTCGTTCCTAGTTTGGAATTGGTAATAGCTTGGTACAAACTTGAAATTGAAGCTTGGTTAGGTGTGTAGTATTGCATGCAACAGCATCATCTCTCTGAAAATCATCTTGCTTCTTTTGAGAATCATTGTAAACTGTTTGAAAATCATTTTGGTTTCTTTGATAAATTACCAACTTCATAGCATGTTATACATATTCGCAACATTAGCTTTATGCATAACTATCAAAATCCATTTTAGTCACACCCTGAATTTATGAAACGGGAGGTAAAGCTTGATTACCCAAAGGTTGATTGTTGGTGGTTGGTATCGGTGGTGCTTGATAAATGGCTCCTGAATTGTTTTGAAACGTTTTGAATAAAGGTTGGTTCCTCGTTTTGATTGAAATTAGAAGTGGTCCCTGGTAACGGTTTTTGGTTGTTTTTGAACATTCGTGATTAAAACCCGGTGGTTTTCATATGACTTGCTAAATTAAGAAGGTTGGTTTCTTGAAGAAAAATTTGCCAACGCTGCGGATTGTTGAAATTGTTGGCTATTGTCCTGAAAAACGGGAAAATCCAATTCTTAACATCTAATCAGAAATATAATTTTTCTAAATTAATTTTTGATGGTATGCTTAGACACTTAGATGCAAAGAAAAAGTTTGTCATGTATCCAAGGTTCATTTCAATCTTTTTAGATAAACAGCTAATGAATGTACCAGTACCTTTAGACCATTTTCCTGTAAATGCTTTGACAAGTAAAGTTTTCTCCTTTATGGTTAAAAAGGGTAAACATTTTTCAGGGAAAGTCACACCTTTATTTGCTTCTATGTTGGTACAACCAACTGAGGATGAGGGTGCCACATCAGAAAGACCATCTGAACCACAACCTACACCCTCTTCTCCTCACCCAAGTGAAGCAAATGTTGAGCCTCAGACTGACCCATCTCCTAGACCTTCACCTTCTACACATATTCCTGATTCTATTCTAGAGAGTTCTGGTGGGAATCATGGAGGTCAGTCATCCAGTGATAAATCCCTTTCAGGGAATGAGGGTGACATGACACTCCAAAGTGTCTATGATCTTTGTATCTCTTTGTGTACACAGGTTACAGATCAAGCCAAGGAAATAAAACACTTGAAGGCACAGATCAAGAAGCTTAAGAAGAAAGCCAAACCTGTTATTACACACCACAGAGCTTGGATGAAGAGTGTATCCTTGAAGAAAAGATTGGCAGGAAAGAAATCCAAGGAGTCTGTATCCAAACAGGGGAGGAAATCTGCCAAAGCTGAACCTTCAGTCCATAAAGATCCATTATTTGATGAGCTTCCTGATGATACATTGGACTATATGGATACTGAAGATGCTCAAGATGTGGGGAGGACAAGAGATGTAGTGAATGGAGAGAAGGAGACTGCTGATGACAAAGTTAGTACTGAAGATGAACTTAGTACTGCTCAACAAAAAGTTAGTACTGACAGACCAAATGTTAGTACTGACAGACCCAAAGTTAGTACCGACAAGGAAAAAGATAGTACCGTTAGCCCAGATGAAGGTACTGATGATCAAACTGATGAAAGAAGTGCTACTCCAACCACTCCAACAACTACTCCTACAATGTTTGGAGATGATGAAACTATTGCTCAGGTTCTTCTCAACATGAGTCAAGCCAAAGCAGTTTCAAGAGAAAAGGAGAAAGGAGTTGAACTTAAAGATGTTGAAGAGACTGAGAGACCTAGACCTACTTCAACCAGATCATTATTGACTTTAAAGCCTCTTCCAAAGATTGATCCAAAAGATAAAGGGAAAAAGAAAATTGAAGAGGAAGATGAGTCTGATACTGAATCTGAAGGTATTCCTGAAGCTGAAAAGAAGTTTAAGCAACTTGCTAGGGATGAAGAGATGGCTAGAAAGGTACAAGAAGATTGGGAAGCAGAAGAAGAAGTTAAAAAGCTAGCTGAAGAAGAAGCTATAAAGACTGCCCTTTCAAATGAATATGACTTTATTCAAGCAAGAATGGAAGCTGATAGACTTCTTGCATTAAGACTTCAAGATGAGGAAAGAGAGAAGTTCACTGTGGAAGAGAGAGCAAAGTTCCTTCATGATACAATTGCAGCTCAAAGAAGGTTTCTTGCAGAACAAAGAGCTATTGCAATCAGAAACAAACCTCCTACAAGAACTCAGCTATAAAGGAGATCAATGATGACTTATCTGAAGCATGTTGGAAACAAGAAACACTCAGACTTGAAGAGCAAAACTTTTGAAGAAATACAAGCTTTGTATGAGAAAGTGAAGAGGTTTGATGAAAGTTTCACTGCTGTTGGTTCCACTGAGGATGAAAGAAGGATTAAGGAGATGAATGAAGGAGTAAAAGACACTGATCAGAAGAAATTAAAGGAAGAAGACACAGCAAAGGTACCTGCTAAGGTAGAAGTGACAGAGCAGGGTACAAAGAAGAGAAAAGGGGGTCATATCAAAATGATTGCAAGGAAAAAGCCAAGAAAACAGTCAGATGTTGACAGTGATGATGAACATAGAAAATGCCTAAGGATTGTTACATTTAAAGGTACCATAGATAGTGAGATAATGGAGAAGAAATCATTTATTGCTAGGTTGAACAAGGTATCATCACCAGATGGGGACTATCTTGTTATATACAGAGCTAATGGGAACTTCAGAGCATTCAACTATCTCATGGAGGTACTTCATATATTTGATAGGCAAGATTTGTATCACTTATATAACTTGATGCTGGAGCAGTACTCAGAAACTACACTAGAAGGGATTGAGTTGATTCTTTGGGGAGATTTGAAGATAATGATGGAATCCTCAACTGAAGAAAATGATCAAAGTGATTTCTGGAGTAATCAACATGATTGGAAGATTGTCACTTGGAGATTGTATGAAGCTTGTGGAGTTTGCATACTAGAATTTGAAGATGGGACAGTCATCCATATGTTAGTTGAAAGAAGATATCCTTTTTCCAAGGAGTTATTGCAAGGAATGCTTGATCTGGGATTAGAATTTGAAAGACGTTAAGATTCATTAAGAAACAGATTGATGAAGAGTGATGCTATGAATGGACGTGAGAAGGGTTTGAGTGTTGGCTAACCACCACACAACAAATGGTAATCAGATCACCATGCTTAACAAGCATAAGAACTAGCTAGTCCATAAGCAAACGGCTTTTGGTAAAGACTTCTCAAATTCCGTTTATGGTTGACATTTACCAAAAAATGTAGGGTTTTCAAACTCACCTTGCTTCATGTGAAGAGTTGGCTAGTCCAAGATCAAACAATTCTTGGTAAAGACTACTCAAATCTGTTGATAGCTGATAGTTTGCTAAAAACTATATGGTTTATCAATGCACCATGTTATGACAATGAAGCATTGGCTAGTCCAAAAAAAATGGTATTTGGTAAAGACAAATCAATTCCGTTGATGGTTGACAGTTTACCAAAAACTGTATGGTAATTAACTCACCATATTTTTGAAATAAAGAGTTAACTATCCCAGCAAATTGGCTACTGGTTAAAGGAACATCAAATCGTTTAATGGCTGGTGTTTTGCCAAAAACTTACAATCCAACTTAGTTGGATTGTTGCTAAAAAGATGTTGCAGTGTTGCTGAAAAGACAAAGTTACTGATAAAGATGGAAAGATTATTAAAGATCAAGATCAAGATTTGATAAATTGTTTGGATACATCCTCCAAGAACTTAAGAAGATTAACCTGAAGAAACATGAAGTTAAAAGAGTTCAACAATCATGTTTAGGGGAGGATTGTTTGGTAAAAAAAGAAAAAGAATTAGAGAAATTATTCATTCCTGTACTTAGTACGTGTAGTTTAACTTAGTACCGATAGTTATAGTTAGTACTGACAGTATAAATGTTAAGTACTGACAAATAGTTAGTACCAAAGTTATTAGAAAAAAGTTAGTAACCATTTAAGAGATATGTATATATATTGATGAGGAAAAGATATGTATTATCTTTATGCGATTGTAAGCCTTTTAGGGTCTATACATCCTTGGTCTATTAAAGGAACCCTCCATGGCATAGTTAGAGAATTAGTTTAATTACATCTCATACAATCATATCTCATAGTAAGTAATACTGTAATCAATTGAAAAGAATTAATAAGAACCAAAGTTTAGTTATTCATTGTTCTTCTAATACTATTGTTGTAGATCCGCAATACAATTATATTCCATAGTCAGTGTTTCTATATAGTCAATATGTATTTATACAAGTTGGCTATCACCCTTAGCTGGTTACAAAGATCTATTCAGTTTGGGACTCACAACAGGCTCGTATCATTATTGAATGACATTTCTAAGACCATAAATATTATCGATTTTCAGAAGACATGCATATATTACCTCTTTTTATATTTTCTCATTTTTTAATTTTTCTTTTGTTTTTTAAAAATTTTATATTTTTGTATTTTGTTATTTATAAAAATTTTGGAAAATTGAAAAATCTTTTTGGTTTTTATGGTTTGAATATATATACATATGATATAGGATATTTGAATAGGTACCACCACTATTCATCGAACTTCAATCAGCCAATTGGTTTTCAGAGTCTCCGGCGAAAAACTATGCATTCCCAGCTGTTGATCAGAAATTCAATTCTATTTCGCCAAGAGCTTTAGTAGAAGATGTCTGCCAGTTGATTACCTCCTATTGACAAAGTAAGTTTGATCACCCCACTCAACAATAACATAGGCTCCCTAGAAAAAGAAAAATCTTATTTCGAAATGCAAGGATCTGGAATGTTGAACTTGTTGCAAGCATAAGAGCAATAGTGCTTTTGTTATCACAGTACATTGACTTATAGAATCCAACCATAGTCTAAGCTGTGATCTCATCCAAAAGGAATTGAGCACAACAGCCAGATAAAAGCAATATGATACAGCTTCCGTACTGGATATCCGCAGCGCTTATCTGCTTTTTAAACGACCAGCTAACAAGTCTGTCACACCAAAAGATGCATACTTCCCGACGTGCTACGGCGTGGAACTTCACAACCAGTATGATCCGCATCTGCGGAATATGCGTTAGAGCAATCGAAGAATCATTCAGATACCATAAGTCCCAAATGTAACGGTTCCTTTTAGAAACTTAAAGATCCTTATTTACCGCATTTAATTCTTTTTGTAGGCCGAGCCTGATACCGGGCACACATGCATATAGCAAATTGTAGGTCAGGTCTACTGGCTGTAAGATAAAGGAGGGTGCCAATCATACCACGATAGTGTGATGGATCTACAGCTTTCCCTTCTTTATCCTCATCTAGTTTGGATTTCTCCACCATTGGAGTGTCCACTGGGTCACAAGAATCAAAACCGTATTTCTTTAAAGATTCAAGGGCATATTTTGACTGGTTAATAAAGATGCCTCTGAGATTTTGAGAAATCTATAATCCTAAGAAAAATAAGATTTTGCCCATCATTGACATCTTAAATTTTAAACACATGATTTTAGAAAATAGATCACAAAGTTCAGGTGTAGATGCAGCAAAGATAATATCAACGACATAAATTTGTACCAGAAGTAATTCCTTACCGTCTCTGCGGATGAACAATGTAGGATCCACTAAGCCTTTGGAGAAGTCTTGGGATATCAAGAACAAAGACAACATATCATACCACGCGCGTGGAGCTTGTTTCAACCCATAAAGAGCTTTCTTTAGCTTATACACGTGATTGGGGTTATCTTTATCCACGAACCCATCCGGCTGGCTAACATAAACCTCTTCTCGTAGATTACCATTCAGAAACGCAGTCTTCACATCCATTTGGTATACGACCATGTTCATATGAGCAGCAAACGCGAGAAAAATCCTGATAGCCTCTAATCTCGCAATCAGAGCAAAGGACTCTTCAAAATCGATTCCCTCCTCTTGACGGTAACCACGGGCTACTAATTGATCTTTGTTCTTTAGAATTCCTCCTAGTTCGTCTAGTTTCACTTTGTATATCCACTTTAATATAATCGCCATAACTTTGTCTGGTTGGGGTACGAGCTCCCATACTTCTAATCGTTCAAACTCATTAAGTTCTTCTTGCATTGCTCAATCCAACAGCTTGAGTCAAAGCGTCCTTTATACGTCTTGGTCAACAGCAGTGAGGAATGGCAATCATAGTAACAGAAAAGACTTGCTCATGTAATAGCAGCCGAGTGGAACTGAGATAGACGAGTTCACCGATTATGTTTTTCAAGTGATGATCCATAGTCCCATTTGCTATTGGTTCAAGAAATTTGGTGATCAGTGCACAATTGTAGGAATGGTGTCCGAGATTAAATATTGATCAAAGAATATTTCTGGAATTGGAACACCAAAGTATGTGAACATTACCCTATGGTGCAACTTCAATATCATAATTATCTTCTTCAACTTCGTTTGGAATGACAAAGGTTCGTTTGGTGTTGTTTGAGAATTACATGTGATGGGCATCTTGGTCAACTGTAGTTGATGAAGGTGAACCGGTTGAGTCAGCAAGAACTGGAGCAATTACTTCATCACTTGGAGCAACAACTTCAGGAGCCGAATGATCAACACTAGGTGGAGGATTGAGAAATTCATCGAACAACGGTTGAAACAGCATATCCCATTCCAGTCGGCGAAGGTGGTCAAACGGTGTTAAGATTGAGGTTTGGCACCAGTCCTTAACTAGCAAGAAAAAACTTTTTTGCAGGAGTCATCTCATGAAGTGCGAGTCCTGAACTGCTTTGTTCAGAAGCCATCACAGTCAGCTCATCAAAGTCAACGTGAATGGTTTCAATTATTCGTCTGGTACGTCTGTTGTAAATCCAGAATGCTTTCTTCGTGGGTGCATAGCCAATGAAAATACCTATATCGGCCTTTGGTTGTAACTTGCCCAAGTTCTCGTTATCATTCGTTGGGTAGCAGAGTGCACCAAACACATGAAGATACGATAGGTCGGGAGGTTTGTTGTGCAGAAGCTCGTATGGTGTTTTACCGTGTTGACGGCGTATCATGGAACGATTTTGGGTATAACAGGTTGTAGCAACCGCTTCGGCCTATAGAAATAGAGGAGCTTTTGCATAAATTAACATAGTGCGGGCTGCTTCAATTAGCGTACGATTTCGTCTTTCAACAACACCATTTTGCTGTGGAGAGCGGGCAACATATGTTTCATGAGAGATGTCAACCTTCTCATAATATTCACGCAATGTCTGATTAGCAAACTTAGTTCCATTATCTGTTCTGATGCGTCATACGGTTTCTTTAAGTCATACTTGGATCATCTTCAAAAAATTGATAATAAAAGTTGGAACTTCATCTTTTGATCGCAAGCATTTTACCTATGTAAATCGAGAGTAATCGTCGACAATAACAAGGATGTACTTCTTTCCATTGACACTCGCTACACGTATTGGTCCACACAGATCCATGTGTAACAGATAGATGTTATTTCTTGATTGGTATCCTCGGATTTGGTTGTAGGGGTTTCTTCGTACTTTGCCTAATGCAACATGCAGAACACAAATGGTCCTTTTCAAACTTGAGCTTAGGGAAACCTCGAACAAAGACCATGTCTAGCAGATGATTAATAGCACGAAGTTCAATGCGAGAGACGACGTATGCCAAAAACCATGACTTGGTTTTAGAGGCATTTGACGAAAGAGACAGATAGGAAAGAGGACGCCATCAAATCCCCAAGAGAGAGGTGAATAAAGATTGTCCCCTCGCGATCAGTTAATAAATCAACACTCACTAAGATTACGAATGATAGCAGGTGTGTTGACGAACGCAACTAAGTTGGAATCACCAAATTGTCCACAAGTAAGGAAGATAAAGAGAATAGATTATCCCAAGTCCCCTCAACGAAATAAACCCTTGAAATTGTAACATTCCCAATCTGATAGTCCTCCATAACCCATAATCCTTTGCTACATGATCATACAAATTTGACTTGTACTCCAAGAACTTATTGACGAAATAGGTGAGACTAAGAGCTATCTTCGTCCATATGCTTGGAGCAGCCGGAGTCCAAATACCAGAGGACAATTTAGACGACCTGCATTCATCAAGAGAGGAAGATGGAACATTGGAAACTATGGATCCCCGGGATTGACTGGGTTCCGAATTGTTAGCATTTACAGATTTAATAACCTTATAATTGTTAACAGGAACACTAGTTTTAGACTTCCTAGGTTTCCTTGAGTAAACCAATGTGACGACAGGTTTAGGTGTTTTATTATCTAGAGCAGATGATTTCCTAAGGGGCACTTCAGTAGTTGTGGTAATCCTAGTTAAAGGGCACACATTTCCTACTATAGTGAAGGTCCGACCAGTAGGTCTCTATATATATCCAATATTGGTAAACACCTTTCCTGTTGGTTTCTAAACTTTTCTCTTTGAATTTTTCTTAACAAATCTAGATTTAGCACGAGCATTCACATTATTGATAAAATCAAGAACACACAAATCATGATTATCAGAAAGCATGCAACCATTACACTTAACACATTTAAGGTCAGAATTCGCATTAAGCTGCACAGGAGCAGTTCCTTTTAGTTCAACAACATGACTTTATTTTTCAAACTAGATTTAACTTTCCTAGGGCGGACTTCTACTTTATTCTTCAGAATTATACTTTGTGTTTGCTGAATCTTATCTTTCTTTGTATTGCCTGAAGGCTGTGATCTGCTAGCACTAGTAGACTGTTTTACTCCTGTAGAAGACAACATAGGTTTGTTAAAAGCTAGGTTTGAGGTATGGATTGTTTTTGTGTTTCTTGAGGATGTGATGGGCTCAGTAAATCTAACTCTTTTAACTTTGTTCATCGGGGTCACAACCACTAATTGTTCTCCAAAACTGTTGATACTAGGACAAGTGTTACTGATTTTAGAAAGCATCTCCTGAATTAGTTTAGTATACTTACATGCAGATTCTAAGAGTGGATCTAAGGGATAATTAGCTTTAATATGATCGACTAGATCCCTAAGAACTGCGGCTTCTTCCTGAGAATGCTTAATATAGGCAGAGTGAGCTGTCCTTTTATTCAACAATTTGGGGGTTATTGGTTCCACATTAACTTGATGCAACTCTGGATCACTAGGGTGGTTTGAAACATTATTGTCAACTAGGGCTTTTCCTTTAAGTTTCCTTAATTCATCCTTAAGTGCTGTTATTGCCAAAGCCTTTTCCTGAAGACTAGCATTTAAATCAGAAATTTCCGCAGACTTTATATTGACTTGATTAATTAAATCATCACATTGTTCTTTTGATCGAATACGTGCTGGTTTAATCGAGTCATAAAGTTGCTTATAGGTCTGTTTCAAATGCTCATTCTCAGCAATAAGCTTTGTCACCCTATGATCCAATTCAATATTTATGGTTTCACTTAGAGATTTAATTCTCTCTTTCAACTTCTTAATTACCATGTCTTTCTCTTGGGACTGAGCTTTCAATTCATTTAATTCAAACAATTGATCAAAACTTGGAACACTTTGATTTGAAACAGAATTTTCCCTTTGAAAAATTTCCTGTTTAAGTTGAGTGTCAACTTCTAAAGAGATGCAATGTTTTTCAAGAATGGTAAAACTTTTGAACAGTTTATCGTAAGTTTCCCTTTTAACAAAATCCGTTTGAAGCTCAGTCTCAAGTTTGAGACACTTTTGACATTCATGCACATTCACAGAGGCAAAATCCATAGAGGAATTTACAATTAAGTTCACAATATCTTTGCTCATCACTTGTTCCAAGAGTCGTTCATTTTCGTTCAAAACTTGATTCATCTTAACTTCAAATGTTTTTGACTCAATACGATGTTGTTCCACAGCCTGTTCCATTTGATAGAAGACATTTTGGACTTCAGAAAGTTCATCAACCAAATGTTGGTTGAATGTGCTAAATAAGTCCTTCAGAGCTTTTACAAATGGAATTATTTCATCCCTAAAACAAGCTTTTGTATGTTCGAAACCCCACGTGCCCTCAGTGATAGCTGTGGGCGTGGTTCTTTCTTTGACTACCACATCAAAGTTAGCAAGATGGTATTTAAGTTTCTTCAAACTCGTATTAACCATGCTGACTTTTGGAAGTTCTTTAGGAACCTCAACATTGGTGGGTCTATCAGAAAGATCGGGTTCTGAGGAACTCACAGAGTTATGCGACCAAAAGGCTTGTTCAGCAGATAATTCAGTTTGTGGAACAAACCGTGTTTCAAAATCTTTATAAAGTTTATTAAGAGCAGCATAATCGATTGGTGTGGTATCAATCTGTTTTATCTTTTCTTGCATCATATTATCCTTATGTTTTTAAATCATTTTTGAACGACTCTCTTCAGCAAGTGTTAAGGTCTCTTCTGAGTCAGGGATCACAATAGGATTGGTTTTCTGAATTATATCACCAACATATAGCATAGGTTCCAACTGCTGAGCTTTCTTCAGATAGAAAGGATTTTGAAAACCTAGAGCTTGTTTAGTGGTATTATCATAGAAAAACTAAGGTTTCGTCAACATGTTAACAGTTTGTGCAGATTGATCTCTTTTAACTGATATTATCTAGGTGTTTGATCTGCTTTAGATTCTTCTTTCTTAAAATAATTTTTGAGAAGAGTAACCATTTGCAATAAAGATTCCTTTTTCTTTTAAATGTTCAGAAAGAGTTCGTTTAAGATGATCAATCTCTACAGACTATGCACATGAATCTAAAACGTTATCATGACTTTTTAAATCAACGTTTTGTCCTTCTTTCAACACTTTGACTTGTTCCTTATATCTTTCAAGCTCAGCCGTTAAAGTATCATTGACACTTTTATTTTCCAGATTCGTCTTGGTACAATGAACAACTTGGGTTTTTAGTTGTTCAATCACAAATAATATCAAATCATCTTGTTGTGCAGAAGAGTTAGAATTTTGAACAGCTACCTGTTGCGATTCAATCAGATACTGAGAATAAGGAATGATATTGCTATCACTGGTTATTTCAGTCTCTAATGGTTCACAACATTTGACTGTTTAGAAGACGGCATAGCCTGTAAAACTTGATTAATCATATCATTATTCACATTATCATGATTGTGTACCTCAGAAAGAGCGTCTGAACCATAGTGAGATAAATTCGCCATGAGAGCAACTTTGGCAGTGTTAAGTTCATCACAATCAGAGTCATATGCATCTAACTCATCAGCTTGATAAGCAACATTGTGAGTTATGACAGTCTGTGTGGATTGACCTTATGGAATTCCTGGATCTGCCAAAAATGCGAGTTCCTCTTCATGTAAAATTTGACAACTTGCTTGAGCTTGAACCAACAACACTTTATCCTTAAACCACGAATCATCCCTTTTCCTCTTTGGTTTGGTGCATTGTTTGGACATGTGGCCTTCCCCTTTGCAGTTGTAGCAAATAACCATTCTTTGTTTACCAGAATTGTTTCCACTTGCTCTCGGAGTATGAGTCCTTGAAGTGCCTGCAGCTACAGAAGTTTGTCTCCCCTGAATTATTTGTAATGTTATTCTTCCATTATTAATGGTAGCTTTTTGCCTAGGGTTTGATGAGTCTCTCAGCTGGTTATTGGTAGTGAACAACATCATGTTATTGATGGCATCAATGGGATCATCACCTTTCGAAACACTAGAACAATTAGACCGGAGTCTTGTTGGGAAAATTCAGATTGTTGGTTAATTTGGGAGGATATTCCAATTGAGGGATGGATGATGATGGAGAATAAATGTTGTGGCGAATTGATGATTGAAAATCATAGGATGGATAAGTTACTAAAAGAGGTGTTGATGATTGATGAGTTGAGTATTGTTGAGACTGATAAGGTGAACCATACTGTGGAGATGGATATGTTGACGCTGGTGGTTGAAGTTGAGTGTTTTGGTAAGTGTGTTGATGAGTTTGATAAGGTGACTGGTTATTTTGGTGAGATGCAACTAAAGCAAGAGGATCGGAGTTACGTTCATGCATCAAACAAACTTCATTTGCATGTCGTTCATGTTGTTCTAAGTGAGCATGAAGCTGATCAACATTGGTAGTATGCAAGTCTTTGACCAACTTAACATCAGTAACGAATTTGCTCCATTCATCAGGCAAAGTGTTCAAAAACTGGTATAAACTTATAAATTGCTCCAGTGGCTTCTTGGTAGATGTTCAATATCATGATTAGCATTGTGACCTCTAGTAGTGCTTCGTGTTAAGGCCTCTACTTTTCTTGTAAGTGAACTTTATCAAATTCATCGTACAACTTACACTCTCGTTCTTGCTTTGTTAACGACGTTCCTTGCTTGAGCTGTTTAATCTTCTCCCAAAGATCCTTGGCTACACGATGTTGACTCACAAGAGCATAAATTTCTGTTGGAAGGCCTTGGAGAATGATATTAATTGCTTTGATATCACAATCAGCTTGAATGGCTTCTGCAGGAGTGAGCTCAGTATATTCCTTAAGTCTTGTTACACCATCCTCTGTGATTGATGGCCAAACGAGTGGACCTTTCTCAACGGAAGCAATGATCATTCTACCATGTGGTCTATTCATCATATAAAGTTTCATTCTACTTTTCCATGAATCATACAAATGTTTTTCAAGCATCGGTGGTTTATTATCACCACCCAAGAGAAGTGATTTATCAGCAAGAGTCGTCATTGATAACGTGGTATCAAAAGATTACTAATTGATCGATCGGTGGTAGAAAGAAATTGTGTTTGATTATGTGGTTGTCGAGTCTTGAAGTAATTCTTAAAACTACACGGGATTTTACAATTCTCGACAAAACCGGGAAAACAAGTTAATGTTTCACGGGATTTTACAAGTCAAAGAAATAACCGTATAATTTAGAAATTTAAGTTGATAAGTTTTAGTTGAAAATGACTAGATCGGTTCTTAACCAACTGGTTCGGTTCCAACTGGTTCGGTTCCAACTGGTTCGGTTCTAACTGGTTCGGTTCCAACTGGTTCGGTTCCAACTAGTTCGGTTCCACCTGGTTTCCAACTAGTTCGGCTCTTAAAGTCGTAAACTGGTTCGGTTGGGACTGAAAAGTACTAGTTCGGCTCTAACTGGCAAGCAACTAGATCGGTTCCAACTAAAGTAAACTAGTTCGGTTCCAACTAAACAAACTAGTTCGGTTCCAACTGATAACAACTCGTTTAGTTCCAACTAAAATCAACTCGTTCGGTTCTACTGGTTCGGTTAACTCATTCGATTTTCTAGTTCGGTTCCAACAGACAAAAACTAGTTCGGTTGTAGCTGAGATGAAACCCAAATTTTCAAAACTCAAAAAGACACATTTTTGATTGGTTTTTTGCAAAAAAATCTTGTACAACTAGTGTTACTAACCCTATAGGAACAATAAAAATGAAAACTTTAAGGTTTTTAAGTCAAAAAAATTTAATCAAAATTTTGCTCTTTGTAAAGGTTTTGAACACAAATCAAAAGACAAACACAAAAACTAAACACACCACTACATGGCTCTTGATACCAATTGAAGAATACTAGTAATCTCTAATGATATTATGCAAGAACTAGAGAGAGAAGTGGGTTGGAAAGTTTCTAGAAAGAGAAAGTAATATGAATATTAAGTGTGTGAAAATGTGAAAATGAAACAACTAACCAACTACCCATCTCCAAGTCATGGAGAGGGTATATATATTACATACCATGGCCGGCCATGGGCTTTACTAAGCCATCCATGGGCCTTGGGCCAGACTAGCTTACTGGACTAATCAAATAATAAACTACGGGCTAAGACTATTACAACTTGGAAGTGACCGATACTTTTCTTGTTTCCAACAAGTCACATCCGGGACATCTTATTGGCTCGAAAAGATCGAGATGTGGATGAATCTCATGTTTTTGGGGGTTGTTTTAAAGAGATAAAGTGTTAAAAGTGAAAAAAAAATACTTGTAAGGTTGAGTTATTTCATTAAAGAAAATGAAAGGAAAGGAAAAAAACACTTTCCTCCCAAAATTAGGAGGAAACACTTTCTTTCATAATCATCAAAATAACACTATATTTTCTTTTATTTCCTTCCATTTCCTTTCTTAAGTAATACTCGAGAACACAAGATGGGTTGTTTCATTTTCACTTTCTTTCATTTTCTTTCTTAACTAGAACTCGAGAACACAGTGTAACACAAGATGGGTTGTTTCATTTTCACTTTCTTAATGGTGGGACAACTGGAAGGAAAAAGAATGACATGGCTACCAACCGGCTCCACATCGGACTAACCAGTTAAACAGGTCATCGAGTACACACAAAGGTCGATTTTTGAATGCTTTGTGTTTTAATAGCAAAAAAAAAAGACTACACACAATAACAAAAGTTGACAACTTGAATACATTTTTAAGTAATTATCCCTATTTTTAAGTAATAAGTTTTATTATAATTTATTTATAAAACAAATTTATTTTATAAATAAATAAATAATTTTCTCATTCCTTATTTCTTTCAAACCAAATTCAAATCCAAATTCAAATCCAAATTCAAATCCGAATCTAAACTCACCTACAAACCAAACGGACCTAATACTTTCAACCCATGCATAGAAAGATCGTTTCAGTCCAATTTGTATTTCTAATGAATTTATATGAGGTTTATATAATGCTATACATGTTTTTATTTTGATACATACCTTTCTCTATACATGTATTTGAATTTTTCTTGTGAGGGCCTCATAATTTCACGAGACAGCCCTGATAAAAACCATAAACATGGAGATTAACAACTCCAAAAAATTACGTCATAAAAACCATTCTAATATAAAAAAAGTTTCTTAGATCAATACCATAACCTTTACAAAAGTATCTAAAATGTAATATTTGTTTCTCCACGTGTTATGACATTTACGTTTTTTTGGCATAATCATTCGACCATCTTCTCCTTCGTAAAACCAACGTTGTTTCGTTAGCCCAACCGCTGTCATTTCCACAATCCCCCGCCGTTGGAAACCACCGCCGGAACTCCAACGGCACCGCGGACATCCGGCATTAATCAAACAATATTATATAAAAGTTATTTGTAAACAATGTTAACAATAATGGATAATGGCGAATCGGTTATAGATCCGATTGTATATCTGCATGGTGATCTAGAATTTACCATAGCCGAAGCTCAATGCTTACCAAATATGGATGTATTAACACAACGAGTTCGACGTTGCTTAAACGCATTTGATCCATGCAAACCACCTGAACCGCCATTAAGAAAAGCTTTTCCACGTAGACGTAAATTCGTTACATGTGATCCTTACGTAACAGTATGTCTAGCTGGTGCAACAGTAGCGCGTACGCGTGTGATTCCTAACTCGCAAGATCCTGTATGGGACGAGCATTTTGTCACGCCAGTTGCTCATCCAGTTTCGCATGTTGAGATTCAAGTTAAGGATAATGATGTATTTGGCGCGGAGTTGATAGGTGTGGCGTCCATATCTGCAGCTAGGATAATGTCGGGTGAGGTTATAGACGATTGGTTTTCAATTATTAGTCCTTTTGGTAAACCACCAAAAGCTAATTGTGCAATAAGGTTACAATTAAAATATACCTCATGTGAAGAAATGAACGACAGATTAGCCAATGATTTGGAGTCATTTTGTTTACGAGATAGTTATTTTCCCGTGAGAGGGGGAGGGAATGTGACGTTGTATCAGGATGCTCATACGAAGGAAGGGGAGTTGCCGGAGATCGAATTGGAGGGTGGAGGGTGTAGTTTATATAAGCAAAGAGGGTGTTGGGAAGATATGTGTCAGGCTATATTGGAAGCACATCATTTGGTTTATATAACAGGCTGGTCACTGTATGATAAGATAAAGCTTGTTCGAGAGCCGAATAGACCATTACCAAATGGTGGCGATTTAACTCTTGGTGAGTTGTTGAAGTATAAATCCGAAGAAGGGGTTAGGGTTTTGTTGCTTGTTTGGGATGACAAGACTTCACATAACAAGTTCTTTATTAAGACGGTATGGATTTGGATTTATTTCTCTGGTATTAGCGGTTTTTAAGAATGTTCATTGATTTATATTCTTCTTAAAGAGAAAAGAAGATTTATTAAGTCTTCGATTTTTATTATGATCGATCTCTATGTTAATACTTCACTTCCTTCTCTGTCCAGGATGGAGTGATGCAAACTCATGATGAAGATACTCGCAAGTTTTTTAAACACTCATCTGTACACTGTGTGTTGTGTCCTCGATATGCTAGCACAAAGCTTAGCATTATTAAGCAACAGGCATGCTTTATGATCTTCTCTGATCTTTGTTTGCTAGTTCACAATATTTTCTATTTGATGATTATAATTTTCACCTTCAGAAGAAATTCTAGACAGCTTATGGCTCTAATCGAGGATTGAGAGATGTTTTTACATGACAGGTAGTTGGAACCCTATACACCCATCATCAAAAATGTGTTATAGTGGATACACAAGCCGAAGGAAATCATAGAAAGATATCTGCTTTTATTGGAGGTTTGGACCTCTGTGATGGACGCTACGATACACCTGAGCATCGTTTATTTCGTGATCTTGACACTGTATTTGCATCTGATTTTCATAATCCCACATATTCTGTAAGTGCATTAATTTTTGTTGATAGTTTTTGCACTTTGTAATTAGAGGTAGATATTTCGGCCCATTTACTTATGAGTGGGTCAATTTGGGTCACACTTGATCTCTAATGGCTCCCCCACGTAAATACTTTGGAAAGTCGATAAAAATGAAACGGGTCTAAAACGTAAAATGGGTCAAAAGTTGCCCATTTGTATTTTCAATGCATCAAAATGTCTAAATAATTTTATTTGAACAGAAAGTGTTTGTGTCCTCACGACCCAACTAAACAAACGGTTATTCCTTTTTACGGGTTATTAAACACGCCCATTTTGCCACAACTACTATATTATGGCCTTATATATATTGAAAAATTATGATACTGTTTCAAATATAGTATCATTAGCTGCGTTTTAAAACTGAGACTGTATCCCATAACTTATTCCTCGATCAATAGTCAGGTACAAGTGCTCCAAGACAACCATGGCATGATTTACACTGCAAAATTGATGGTCCTGCTGCATATGATGTCCTTACAAACTTCGAGCAAAGGTGGAGAAAAGCCACAAGATGGTCCGAAATTGGACGCCGGTTTAAGAGAATGTATCATTGGCATGAAGATGCATTGCTCAAGATAGACCGCATTTCATGGATACTCACTCCTTCGTCGTATCATGTTCCAAATGAAGATTCAAATGGTGTTTCAAATGATGTTCCGAATGAAGTTCCAAATGATGATCCAGCATTATTTGTTTCAAAGGAGGATAATCCTGAAAACTGGCACGTTCAGGTTTCACTATTCTGCAATTTTTACCAAAGAAAGTTTTATCTATCCAAAAAACAATTGCATAAAGCGGGTAACCAACTTTGCACCATCTTTATTTTTTTTGGGTAAAGGGTTACCCCGGTAAATATATTAAAACCGAAAAGATTAAGTACAGATGGAATGTGGCTGACATGCCACATTAACCTCAAGCTACAGCTTGAAAAACTCCTACACCTAGTGCTTATGACATGCCATAAACACTTACAACTCTAAAAACAACAGATAATTGAAACTAGAAACAAATGACCAAGCTAAACAAGCTAACCACCAGCAGCCGTGAAAGTATATGAACTTTCACCGGTTTTTGTACTTTGAAATAAGTTAGCCGATTCATCATATATATTTTCAACATCTTCATCACTTTCATCTTCCAAAGCAGAATAAGGATTAGATGTAGCAATATTACCTTTCTTTGTAGAAGTAATAGTGGTCTTCGTCATAAATGACGATTTAGATAAATTACCCACATTAGTAGCTCCCTTCTTTGGTGCACTTGTAGTCACCTTAGGCTCATACCTAACAGTTTGTTTTACCGAGGGACCACCAAACTGACCACCATTAGTAGACTTGGATTTACCCTTCTTCTTCCTTTTTCTCACAGTTTGGAAACTATCATTAGTCTTTTCAACAGTACGAGTAACAACATTAGAAGTAGCAACAATAGGAGGACTCACCACCTTTATAGGGCAAATATCTTACAAATATCACACCTGGGCGGCCTCCATTCATACTCAACACGGATGATTTCTTTGGTGAAACCATCCCCATTAAGTGAATGAATACCAATAGTAACAACATCCACGAGATCAACCTGCACCGAGCAAAGCTACTCCTACCCCACGAATCATTACACATGAAACTTGTGTATGAATCAAGCATAACAGGTTTGCCAATAAACGTAGCAATTAAACTAATATCATCCTTTTCAAATATTTGAAGAGGAACATCATGCAATTTAACCCATATCGGAATGCTAGTTAATTCTTCTTTAAGCAAGCTAGTATCCATCGACCATTTCTTGAGAATGATCGGAGAATTACGTATCATCCAAGGACTACCCTCCAAAACAGCTTCTTATCCAGCCCGTGTATCAAATTTAAAGAAAAAGAAGCCTTTGGTATTCATCATAATCTTTTTCAGCCCATGTTTCGCCCAGTTGTTCCTAGAATAGTATTCAACAACCGGAAACGCAATTCTCTTTCCAATAAAGTAACCATATAGAGTGTGTTCAAAACGTGTACTAACCTTTTCAACAACTTTACGGGGAATAGAGATGTTAACACCATCAAATACGGGATCAGCCACCAAGGGACGAAAGTTAGAAGTAACTTTTGGTTGGTCCTTAGCACTCGCACCCACAGCTCCAGCATATGATGTTGACTTGGTATTGATGTCCACAGATTGCACAATATGATCACTAGGCGTAACCTTACTAGGTATTCTATCATCAAGATTTTCAGCTTTAAGAGCTTCCAACATAGCACAGAAAGTATCAATAACCTCCTGACGCTTTTCATCAGACAATTCCAACCACACCTCAAATTTGCCCAATTCAATGTTCCTAGTGAAGTCCTCAAAATCTTTATGAGTTTTAAGCGACACACCAAATAATTCAGAAATTAAATCATGATGAGTAAATGGGTTAGATTGGAACTCAGATTCCACAATAGTGTCATTCGAAGCCCTAGGAGCAGCTGAGAAAGATGACACCCTTGTATTATCTCCCTCATCAAAACCTTCACTCGCAACCACCGTAGCACTAGCAGTAGTATCTTGATGGTAGAAGGAGTCCAAGTTAGTAGTTGATTTATTCATCTCATCAATCACCTTAGAAAAACTATTAACAATACCACGTATTGAATCTTCCCCAACACCGTAGATAATACAAGTTA
Source organism: Tanacetum coccineum (assembly GCA_026074375.1). NCBI lineage: Eukaryota > Viridiplantae > Streptophyta > Magnoliopsida > Asterales > Asteraceae > Tanacetum > Tanacetum coccineum. Next base: position 10,745 of record BQNB010065914.1, on the reverse strand, counting down.
AGCAAATAATACTTGTATTACCACGTATTAAGTATTAAGCAAATAATTCATTTACTTACGTAGATAATACTTACTCTTAAATAATTCAGAAATTAGATCATGATGAGTAAACGAACCTTTGCTTACTCTTAAAAGTGAACATTTGCTTACTCTTAGTTGTAAAAGAAAGTGGCTAAAACATCTTAAATATACTTTGGTGTAAAAGAAATTCATGCATTTTGCTTACTAATGACAAAATGAACTAAAAGTTTGACTCTTTTGCTTACTAAATATAGTGTAAGAATAGGCTTTTAGTGCCCCTTTTATTACTTACTATTTTCTTTTTAGTAAGAGTTGACAAAATAGCTTTTCGTGACTCTTTTCTTATTGTTTGCTTATGCCTACATTAGTGAGCAAATGTCACAAATTTTGTAGTGATTACTTTAAATTAAATTAGCCTTTTCTTTTCTTTCCAAAATCTTGACCCTCATTGATTTGTTACCGTTATAATAATACAGGTTTTTCGTTCAATCGATAATGGTTCATTAAGAGGATTCCCTAAAGATGTTCAAGAAGCTGAACATCAGGTTTGCTTTTGTTATTAAGAAATGTCACCAGCGGTGAGGGGAGTGTAAGGGGAGTGTAAGATTATAATGATTTCACTTGTTGCAGAATCTAGTCTGTGCAAAAAATCTTGTGATTGATAGAAGCGTACAGAAAGCATACATTCAAGCCATAAGAGCCGCCAAGAACTTCATCTATATTGAAAATCAATATTTTCTTGGGTCATCGTATGCTTGGCCTTCCTTTAAAGATGCAGGTTTGTCCACTTTCTAAATTAGAGGTGGCCAAAGGTCATAAATTGTCTTCATTTCATGACATGGGTTTCCAAGACAAAAGTACATTTGCATTTTTTTGCCATGGAATCAAATGTTTATTAATAATATCCCACTCTTTTAGTATGACCATTTTTTTATTGTTAGGAGCTGATCACTTAATCCCGATGGAGATCGCATTAAAGATTGTTAACAAGATAAGGGCAAATGAGAGATTTTCGGTTTACATTATTATTCCAATGTGGCCTGAAGGTTCTCCCAACTCTTCCCCGGTTCAAGAAATTTTGTTTTGGCAGGTTGATGACATTTGACACCTCACAAAGCGCTAAATAGTTCTTAAAATCTTAACTTTAACAAGACGATATATGGCTAATAAATGTTGTTCTTTCAGGCACAAACTATGCAAATGATGTATGATATTATTGCCGAGGAGTTAAAGGCTTCAGAACTCCTTCATGCACATCCACAGGATTACTTAAATTTCTACTGCCTTGGTAATCGTGAGTGGTGCAACGAAGAAGGGTCAACATCAGGCAGCAATCGTTCTTCAAGTGGTAGTTCGGTAATGATACAATTTTTCATATTTATACATATTCTACAGTTTTGTTGCATTTGGAGTTTATCTTTGTTAACCGTTCAGGTAATTAAAGAGAAAACAAGAAATGGTTTATATTTTGTAAAATTATCCCAGGTCTCGCCTTCATATAAAAATGGAAGGTTCATGATATACGTACATGCAAAAGGAATGATTGTAGATGATGAGTATGTCATATTGGGTTCCGCCAACATCAACCAACGATCCATGGCTGGTTCAAGAGATACTGAAATAGCTATGGGAGCTTATCAGCCACATCATACATGGACTAACAAGAAACAGCACCCTCGTGGTCAAGTTAGTATTCTCATTCTTACGGTTCAATAATGTTACTACTAAAATACTCTCCCTCCAGTAAAAAGTGAGAAATTTGACTTGATTGGCATCTAGCTCTAGGAAAAATTCTTGACTATTTGTTAAATGTTGAGGTTATATTTTCAACCCATATATTAGAACATCAGTCTTTCAGAAAAGGGTCAAACGGGTAAAACTATCAATTTTAGCTAAAAAATTAATGAGTCAATAAAGTACAATAGTTCATGTTATCAGATCACAGAAGGAGGCTTTGTGCACAAGTTCATCCTTTATTTACATGTTTTTTTATTGATTGAGAAGCTAACTGAAACTATGTTATGTTCAGGTATATGGGTACAGAATGTCACTATGGACAGAACACATGGGGACGATTGAAGATCACATGAAGGAGCCGGAAAGTTTAGCCTGTATGCACAACGTAAATCAGTTAGCAGAAGATAACTGGAGAAAGTTTACCTCAGATGATTTCAGTCCCTTGCAAGGCCATATTCTCAAATACCCGATCAAAGTTAATTACAATGGAAAAGTAAGTCCTTGGCCAGGACATGAACATTTCCCTGACGTCGGGGGTAAAGTTCTCGGCTCTCCGTCCAATCTTCCTAGTGCTTTGACCACATAGTACTTTGAATTATTGACAATTTAAACCATCATACACGCGTTTTCGTTAAAGAAACACTTTTTTATCCGGATATGCAGAAAAAAAGAAGCTACACTACCCTTTGAACATAATATATATGTCTTTTTTTGCAACGGAAAGAACATTAGCCTATATACGGATTTGTTTTTGAAAATAAAAACAATTATTCTCGCGGATGTGCAAAAAAACACTACCCTCTGAACAGATGGGTTCTCTTGAAACTTCCCTGGGACCACCTATTTTCTCAAAATTTTGTTATAACTAACAATTAGAAGCATACTACTGTGGTAAAAGTAGTCAATGGCATGACGTTCTCGTGAATATTTGAGGTTCCAAAACGGAAAAGTGTTGATTGTGTGTATATTTTATGTATGTATCCTAACTATCAGGATGAAATAGATCAATGAAGCATAACACTGATTAGTTATGCTCTTTCCATAGGGGAAGTTTACCTGCTGAATAGGAAATGAGGTTAAGTAGCTAAAATGTGTTTGTTAAGATAAGTAATTTAGTATGAATTCACAAAAAGTAATATTCTCTAGCTTCTTGGTGTTGTCTTTTGACCCTTTTTGCCTATTTGTATTAGAGAATGGCAATGTTTGAATTAAGAATCTAGTACAGATTGTTGACTTTTAATTATATACCTTAAATGCCCTTAAAAGAGAGCAACATCTTATTACAAAGCCTTCACTCAACGGAGGGTGACGCACGGCAGGCTCCTTGACACCGAAGGTACTGATCCAGAGAGGTGGCTGGTACATTTTTTAGGGCGGTAATTATAAATGAAACATGTTTTTTGTAAGTGTGAAGGATGTGGTTAAGGCCGGATTTTCCCTTGGCACATCAGCTCCATGTCACCATTTGACACCTTCATTCTTTTTTCCTTCTCCCATACCACGCCCCGGCGGGATTGGGTATGTTGTTGTTGTTGTTGTATTCTTTTTTCCTTCTCATTTCTGTTATTACCCATCGCATGCCTCAATCTACCCACATACAATCTTCCCCTGCATATATTTTTCACTCAACTCTATGCGTTTATATCTTTGAGAATAAAAGATGTCACCCAAGCGAATTGGCCTAGACTCACTCACCACTCTAAAACTAACAATACAGTAAGACAAATATCACTCAGATAGTGCGCAAGTTTAAAGACAAGAGACACCAACCAGTAAACACTACTGAACTAAAATGACTTAATAAACCCATGTGGATTATCTTAACAGATCATGACACATAATTTTGTTTTGTTTTTGCAATGACTTTAATCCAATAATACGGATAGTATATTCCATGTCCTGTATCACCTATTATCGAATCGAAGACCATACATGTTTAAATACACTTGCGACATGCATTTGAACTCGCACTCGTTGTTGTGCAACCGTTTTAACCCCATGATCCATTGAGTTGTTTCTAAAAATATATGTTATACCCATCTATCTCATTAGCTGTTACTAAAAATTAAAGAATTGATGAACGCGAGGTCACAAGCATTAATATCGAATTTCAAGAAATTTAACCTTTGTTCATCGTGATTTAAAACACCATTTCATTGTTCAGAAATACTTAGAGAATATATATGATTACTAAAATACTTGGGCCATTCAGGATCAACCAAACACACAATCTAGTCAGCAGCTATGCACTATAACAAGAACAACATATGCGCAAAGGAATAACCAAAGTACTAAAAACTTGACATTGTTGAAAACAGCCATAGCATACATTTATTTATAAGCTTATTGTCTAGTTGAATGGCATCATAAAACTTATGCGGATTATCGACGGCTTCCTGTGAAAGAGCCCATTTGAATCGCTATATTGGTCGAAACTCGATACCACATACAATTAGACCAGACATACTTCCTTCAAAATTTGTCAATTTCATATCCATAGGAATATACTCGGCAATTTGCCCGTTCTCACTGTGAATTTCCCACACTATAACCTCCATCCATCCATCTTCCCTCTCTGCTGGAATCCACTTAAAGTACTGTAAGTTCACCTGGCTTGGGGTCCTAAAAGAAATGATATTGGTTTCTTTATTTTTATGGGGGAGTAAATTGCGTCCCTTTACTGGACCCTTGAGTCCACGGCATGCCTCTGAAATTTTATACACGAGGAAACAGCCGTAGTTTGTATTTGGTGACAGCAGTTCCCTTTCAATGCTGCATTTGATACGGAACTCGTAGTGAGATAGAATCTCAACTACCTCTGCAAATCTGCACCTGTTTTGCATCATGTAATTACATCGGTTCTGAAATTATTTATATTGTGTCTCGTCTAGACTTCAGATTTTGGAAAGGAAATTACTATGAAATTAGTTAGGTACAAGTGCAAACCTGGATTGGGACCGGGGTACGGTGACGCTACACTTCACATTTGGAGATGAATGAATGACTGATTTTGCAGATAGCATATAACATTTCTTCATGCTCACTTTGCTAACCGAAAACAACTATTATCAGAGGAAAAGTTATTTCATGGTATTAGAATTGTAGGAGTAAAAAATGTGCGGAAATGCTTTCAATGAAAGAAGAAGTCAAAACCTTTTCACCCTGGTCTATAAGGATTCCCTCGGATAGAAGGGCATTAAGTTCCTCTTTAGATGTATTTACAGGATTTCTTTGGGACCTGTTGATTAAGTAATTGAATAAGTAATTTTTGTCTCTTACATTCTAACCATTAAATTCGATACATATATATGTTTCTAATCGGTGCCACGAACCGATGTAACTATTCGTTGTATCTATTCGGTTTTGTAACCGAATTCTTAACTAACTAAATAACTAACTTAACCGCTTGGCGGTTGTAATCTTTCTAAGTAACGAGTTTGGTCCTTCGTATTA
>BQNB010065913.1:0-34763 GCA_026074375.1 Tanacetum coccineum | reverse complement strand
TGCTTATTTCTAGCTTATTCTTAGGTTTTGTAAAAAGCTGTTTTTTTTAAAAGTTTGTTATTTTTGCTTATATTTTAGCTTTTTAAAAAGAAATAAAAAAGGGTTTTTTCAAAAAGGGAAGCCACAGGGTTCGAACCTGTGACCTCCCCCTTTTCATAGCCAACACTTTAACACACCCACACTTTACCATCTGCGCCCTTGGGTCTTTTTCGTTAGACTCTTGGGGCAGTTGGTATTTAAGGTGGTTTTCCCATTTAAGCTATAAGCCCTTTTAGGCTTATTTCCAGCTTATTGAGATAAGCTGGTTAAGCAAATTTATTTTTCTTAGGTTTAAAATAGTTCAAAGTAATTTTTGTGAATTTTTCAGAATTTTCCAAGTTAGTTTAATATTTTTAATGCATTTTTTTGATTAAATCCGTTTTTAATTCATAATAAAAAATATAAAAGTCAAAAAAATATAATTCTTTTTTCTAAAATTTTCTTTTATCATTTAGGACTTTTAAAAATTAAATTTGCTTTTGTAGGGTTTAAATTTGATAATTTAGGTTTTAGAGTCGCGTTTTTAATTCCCGTTAACGTTTTTAGGTTCGATCTTTAATTGCTTTCGTTTTTAGCTTGCTTTTATTTGTTCTTGCATATTAATTGTAGAAATAGAATAAAAAAAATCATTGAATCATTCAATCACGCGATCACGAACTTAATCACGATTCTCAATTCACGCCTCGTCAGGAAACGACTCGGGAAGGTTTTAGATTTTACTTTGGATAAAAGTAATCTTCCTTAAGCCTTACGGAATACTTACTCTCTCTTATTAATTGTTATTTTGATTATAATTATATATATATATAAGTGTAATTAAGTTCAAATCATCTATCCTCTATGCAGATGTACTGGGCCTCTGTCTATCTGTTGCCAAACACTATTATTAAAGATATTGATAAGATGTTCAAAAGGTTTTTGTGGAATTCTGGTGAATCTGCTAGAGGAAAAGCTAGAATTGCATGGAAAATGGTGTGCATGCCAAAAGAACAAGGTGGTTTGGGTATCAAGCCTTTGAAAAGGTGGAATGAAGTCCTTCTTATAAGACAGTTTTGGAGAACAAAAAGTCCCTTTGGGCTGAATGGGTCAATGTGGTTAAACTAAAACATAAGAGTGTTTGGAATATTCAAGTTGATATTAATGACATCCGGGGATGGAAAACTATGCTGAGTATAAGAGATATGATCAAGGATCATGTCATGTATGAGATTGGCAAGGGAGATTTTGTGCAGTTTGGTATGACAAATGGAGTTCTAATGGCCCTCTTAGAAATTTTATTACTCAAAGGAACATTTATGATGCTAGATTGTCTAAGGATTCTAAGATCCATGAGATGATCATTGATAACAGATGGGCATAGCCTAATGAGTGGTCAAATTTATTTCCTGATCTTCAAAATATCCCTATGCCTACACTGAATGAAAAGGAGGATAAAGTCCTATGGGTTACTAATGCTGGGCTTAAAGTATGTTTTTCCACAAAGCATGCTTGGCTGGATTTGAGAGAAGATCTGCCCAATGTAGAGTGGAAAGATGTCATCTGGTTTAAGCAATTTATTCCAAAACATAGGTTCATTCTCTGGCTTGCCATTCAAGGGAAGCTTTTAACTCAGGACAAAATGGAAAATTGGAATATTGGTGGGAATCCATTGTGTGGATTTTGTAACCAGGAAGCTAACTCTCATGATCACCTATTTTTCCAGTGTGATTTTGCAAAAACTGTTTGGAAGGAGATCTGCAAGTTTTCTTATAAATTTGGAGATCAGTTCAAGCTAGTGGATTTATGTAGAGATTTGACAGGAAGAAGTAAGGAAAGTAAATTTGGTATGGCTGTGGACAAGTTACTTCTTGCTGCAACTATGTACTATGTTTGGCAAAAAAGGAACAGGAGGCTCTTTAGTCAAGAAAAGAGAACTATGGAGAATTTATGCAAAAAAATTAAGGAATGTGTGAAGTGAAAGCTTATGTCTTTACAAGTTAAAGAATCCAAGTGTGTTTCTGTTATGATTAGGAAATGGGATTTGAGTTTGAATAATGGATGGTTAAATGCTGAGATCAATAATGGGAGTTGAGTAATGGGTGTTTGGGTTAAGGGGCTTGACTTGCTGAGTCTCCTGACATTGATTGGTCCTACTCTGTTATCATCAAATATGTAACAGATTGTGTTCTGGAAGGCCTTTGCAATGACTAAAACCTTATATCTTGGAGTTGTCATCGGTTAGAATCCTTATGCTCTTTATAAGTTTCTCAGTTGGCCTTGGGAGGGACTGAGTGCTTATTTTGGGTCATTTGGCTTTTAGCACAGGATGATGTACCATAAGAAAGGTGTTTAGTATTGCAGTAGGGTAAAAGGCTGGGTGTGCAATGCTTGGTGACTGGAATGGGGAATGATTTTTTGTTTCCTGTGTCTAATCCTTGTGTTGCAAAGGAGGTTAGGTTGGATATATATAAGGGTATGTGTTTTTGTCCTAGTGATGCCTTCTCCTCTGTGTTTCTATTCCAATAGGTGTGTAGTTTGGTTGTGAGATTCATGTGAAGGAAATGTAGCTAGGATGAAAGAGCTCCTTATATATTGTGAATGGGGCTATACCTTTCACAATGATGCCTTCTCTTTTCCTCTCTTATGCCATTGTGAATGATGGTTGAATGGTGTTTGAGAGATTAGAGATGAAAATCTAGTTGTGATGGTATGGTATTGGTGCATTAAAGTGTTCATGATAAGGTTAGATACACTGTCTAATCCTATCTCTGCTTGTGAGTTCTCTCAGAGATGAATAAGGTTCCTCACCAGATATCTGTCAGCATTAGAAGGTTTTGGATAGTGATATGTTGTCTGTTATTTTCATTTGTTGTATGAAAGGTCAGGTTTGTCTGTACCTTGGATCTATTTGTGTAAAAGTTTTGTAATTAATGAAAATTCACCTTGCAACAAAAAAAAACAATTAGTGAAGGTGTTTATGCTCAACTGGAGTTTTACCTATGATGGAGCGAGAAATAAAACCTCAAGAAGAATTGTACTATAGTATGAGAAAATTTTAAAAAAAATCAAGCCAGAAATTCTTTTTCATTTCGGCAAAAGAAAAAAACTAAATTTAGGAATTTTTATTGAGTTACATTTAAATTCATAGAAATAAATATACCGATGGGGTGAGGCTACGATTCGTCAACACTTTGGATACAATAAATGAGAATATCTGTGACCTTGCTAGCAGACAGATTTTTAGCAACAAATATTAACTGTATACAAAAGTGTCACTATTAGGGACATCTTACCTATAAACCGGCCTAAATAGTACTTGTTAGCACACTTAGAATCAAGGAAAAAAATTTAATAAGAAGATTAAGAAATGACTATAACGAAATATTTAAAGTGTGTTAAAAAAAGAAATATTTAAAATGCATCAACTTGAATTAAATATATTTTTTAGCGACAAATTTTAATAAAAACTAGAAAGGAGCTAGAAAAGATTACAAGCTAAAATAAGAAGGATTTTTCATCCAGGTCACCCAATCTAAAATAAAATTACAACGACTCAAGCACCACATATGAGACAAACGAACAATATCATCAAAGAGAATGTCGCGTCTAGAAACAGCGTTACCAAACAAGGTTTGATTTCTAAAGCGCCATAAGACTTTCCACGTCACGTAACAAACATCTTCAAAAATGTCGTTTAAACCTTTAGGCATCTGGATGTTTTTTTAGCCAAGTGAGTCATTCATCAAACAAAATAAAATATGAAGCATCTATATCCCACCAACGAAACACTTTATTCCACAACTGGCGAGCAGGGGAACAAGAGAAGAAAAGATGTGAAGTAGATTCTACCGACACATTACATAACGGAAATGAAAATGAAGGAATCTCCAAACCTCTAGACGGGAGATTAAAGTGAGTAGGAAGATTATCCAACCAAACTCTCCAAGCCAAAATATTCACCTTTATAGGCACAACCTTAACCCAACGAGTCTGAACGGGCTCTTTAGGAAGGAGGATGTCATCAATGTAGTTTAGCGATTTAACCGAGAACTCACCCGAAGATACCAAAGACCACACCAAACGATCGCACATATAAGGAAGAAGAATATCATGAACTCTGTGGAATACATAGAGGGAGGGGGGTGTGAATACGTTTCCATTTAAAAACTTAAATATTTTATATCAAATTACCAATCAAGTGTGACGCATATGAAGAGTGTTAATAATAGTTCTACAATAACTATATATATCACAACAAAACAACCATAAACACAATATCAACATCTATCCACGACACGAAATAGTCAAAATAATATAAGCAACAAGGCACACAATCATCTATATAATGCAAGTATAAATATAAAGTGATAAACGTGAATCTAAATGTAAAGAGATAAGTAAAAGAAAATGCAAACCGGACATGGTGATTTATAGTCATTCGCTCACGAAGCTCCTCTTCGCCCTACTCCACTCGCCGAGTACCTAACTCAAGAGTTACTTCACTAGTCAACAAGCTCCTTTCACGGCGAAGAAAACCTTACAACGCCGCTTACATTATTTTCCAACACTAAGCTAGATGTCGAGTTCTTCTTCGGGTACAACCAAACTGTTATGTTTATAGCCTAAAAAACTAACCTCTACGTCGCTTATAATGTTTTTCGACACTAAGCTAAATGTTGAGTTCTAATCTAGCTAGAACCAATCTCTCAACTACACTAGTTATGTTTTATGGCCTAACATAACAAACCTTGTGTTTCAAGGCCTAAACACATAAACCATCTAACCTTAATCTATTACAAGATAATATCCAAGACTTGGTAGTCAAATGGATACTAGTTCCTAATCTAAACATCAAGAACCTTTCTATACAACCCGATCCACTCTAAGAAACATAAGTGGTCAAATGAAATCACTTATATATAACTAATGTTCGTTTTTATACGTATCAAACAAATAACCCTCAAACATATATAATAAAAATACATATACGTAAAGCTAAGTATCATACAAATTATTCTTAGGAAAGAATAATAAGTAATCAACACGGGTATCGTTCTCCTCGGTGAGAGGTGAATGGAAATTCTCGCTCATGTCGCGAATCGAGCTTGATTGTCATTAAAGATTTGGTTTGGATTTCTAAATCTACTAATGTAAAGGGAAAGCACAAAAAGGCACGCTAAACTAAAAATAACGGGAATTAAACATTTAAAGCACTAAACTTCTACGCTAAATAAAACGCGATTAAATACCTAAAATATCAAATTTAACCCTAAAACATCAAATTGTAAATTTATAAAACCTGAATGTATTAAAATAAATTTTGAAAAAGAAATTATATTTTTTTGATTTTGATTTTATTTTTTATGAATTAAAAACAAATTTAATCTAAATAAAATATTAAAAATAGTAAACTAATTATTAAAAATCTGGAAAATTTATGAAAAATACTTTGACTTATTTAAAACCTAAGAAAAATGAAAACTGGACATTTGGCTGAAAGAATAAGCAGATAAAAAGCAAATAAGCACGAATAAGCAAACTGGAAAACATGTATAAGTAATTAAGTGTGCAAAGGTACTATGAAAAGGTCCCCAGGGCAGATGGTAAGGGTGTTGTGTGTGTGAAGGAGAGGTCACAGGTTCAAAACCTGTGACCTTTCTTTTTTTATAAAACTTTTTTTTCATTTTTCTTTTTGAAAAAGCTAAAATATAAGTAAAAATAAGCTAATTTATTATAAGGACTTATTACTAAAACTTAATAGATAAGCCAGAAATAAGCTAAAGAAAAAGTGACATATTTGCCTATTATAACTAAATGACTCTAAGTTGAAAATATTTGGCTTTTTAAGACTGAATAAGCAACAAGAAAGGCAAAAAAACTAAAACTAATCAAGTCCTAGACCTAATAAGCACATAGTGGTAAAAATAAGCAGACAAAATAAACTAAAAAGCTACTAACTTCATTAAGAAAGATGGCTTAACAAGTACTCTAAAAGACTTATACTTCTACTTTAAACTAAGATTAAGAACTAATAAGCATAAATATTAAGCTGAAATTTGAAAACAGGTTTGGGACAAGCCTAAATAAGCACTAAAAACTAAGAAATAAGCTAATGACAGAAGCTAGACAAACACTAATAAGCTAAAAGACAAAGGATATTTAAATAGAACTTTAAAGGACTTTTGATAGATTTTAAACTAAAATTAAGACTAAATAAGCTAAAAGGAAAAGGCTAAAAACTTAAAACAGGTAGATGACTTGTCTCAAAGGACCCAAATAAGCTAAAGTTAAGCTAACTGAGGAAAATAAATAAGCTGGAAAAGACAACTAAGAAGGACAGTTTACCCTAACTGTTTTTGGAATTTTGAAGAGAAAGGCTTTTTGCAACTTATAAATAAGACACAAACAGACTTTTGGCAATTCAAGAACAAAAACAGATTAACTATAGACTTAAATGAGTTAAATGAAACAAAAATTAACCTATATTAAGCTAAGAATTTTACCTTAAAAGATCTGCAAACTCAGACCCTAGAGCTTAAACCATTACTACACTACTTGACTGTTTTTTAACCAAAACCTTTAAAAGATTATTCCCTAGTTAAATAACTCAAAATAGATTTGTAAAGATGCATTAGAAACTCATTTTAAGCACAAAAACATCATTTCAAAAAGATTATAAAGAGGCTTAAACGAATAAGCAGTTTAAACTACTCTAGACTAGCAGACCTTAGGATTTTGATGCAACTAACTTGAAAACTTAACAAAACTAATTTAAAACTTATTAAAACTAATCCTTAGACATAATGAGAGCTTATGGAACTTACTTAAAAACCAAAGACAGACTGCAACCTTGTTTTACCATTTTAAAAACCTTATCCCAAACACCCCTTTAAGAATTTAAAAATCCTTTTTAAGCCAAGACAGACTTAAATAAGCTTTGAATTTTGAAAACAGATTAAGCACTAAGATATTAGATGACAAATAAGCACAAAGTAAGGAAAAATAAGCATAATCTAATAAGCTATGACGATAAGCAGTTTTAACTCTTAAATGGGCAGTTTAAACTAAAACTTAAATGAGACTACTTCTAAGCTACCAACTAAACATATTAAGCTAACATTAAGAATAATAAGCTCAATTAAGAACCAATAAGCACAATATAAGCAGAATTATGCATATTAAGCAAGTAAATAAGCTAGGAAAGGAATTTAAGCTATAAAGAGTAAAAGTAAACTAACCATGGTCCTTTGCTCTAAACAAGGACATAATTGCTCTTAGAGCTTATCAACAAGCTCCATCTTGTTTAAAACAAGCTGGTAATGTTCCTATAAGCCCATCTATGTTTGGCTTATCTTCCAAAAGCTTTTAATGACCCTTTTTAGGTAATTTGAGTGATGAGCTTTTTCACTTTAGCTTTTAGAAAGCTAAACTGAATTAGAACTAGCTAATTAGAAATTAGAGAGCTTATTGAGCTTTTTTAGCTTATATCAAAACACATTTAAACCATAATTGCTCAAAAGTAAACAGAATTTAAAGCACAATATAAATGAAATTTGAATTTTATTAAAACTAAAAGTGATTACAAGCTTTTGAAAAGTAAGTTACATCAAATAAAAGACAATAAGCTGAAAAATTACATAATAAGCTATTAAATCTACACTACTCCTACTCTTACACTAGATGGATTCTACTGTGTGAATGAATTATCTATTTATAGCAACGAGAATATGATTCTAGAGATTAGAGGAGCGTCCTTAATCCTTCATCTGAGCCCTTAATTCCAAATCCATCCCTTTAAGCAATTGGATTGCTTCGACGAATCTGTAGCCAATAGGAGAGTGTGGGATTGCCAGCGTGGCTTTAATTGTGCTGTCAGAGTTGTCAAGCCTTGGCTTCTAGAAGGAGAGAGCGTGTGTATAGTAGGATTGATTTAACCTGCGTATGTGTGAAAAATAGGAGGGAGGGAAGACAGGTAAACAATAACTCTTTTTGACCCGTTTTGTTATAACTCATGACTTGGACTTAGATTTGGGCTTCTGAAAATGGGCTTGGTAATGGATAAAGGATTTATGGATTGGTTTTTAATAAATGGACTTGTTTTATATTTAAGCTTAGGTTTATAGATACAAGGTTAATGGGCTGACCCAGCTCATTAAAACGGGTACGGGTTGGCCCATTAAGGATGTATACGCCTTCGGCTTCGTATTCTCACGCTCTTTCCATTCCCGTACTCAGTTTTATCCGTTTTGCTTTATTCTTGTCTTTTTATGATTTATCCGTTACTTGTAAGACACAATAGACAACTCACATATACAATGCATTTTCATATATTATTGGTCATTATTGGTCTTTTTAGCTTTATATTAAGGAATAAAAAGATATGTGTTTAAGCACATATCAAAATCTCCCATACTACGCTATTGCCGTGTCCTCACAATGTCATAAATACAAACTTAGAAAACTAAAAATTTCAACCCTCTTAGACTAATTACCTCGAAAAGTAGCTAAGTGTTCATTTAAGGGGATTAAGAAATCACTAGTTTTGAAACGCCCCGTTTCACCAATTTTACACACTTTTATTTCTCTATCTATTTTTATATTTTTTCTTATTTTCCTTTTTCTCTTTTTTTACTTTTTATAATTTTCTTTTAAGCAATCTAACTAAATGTTTGGACTTTCGTTATTTTCATAACTTTTAGGGTCATAGAACAAGAAATGCCTATAGAATAATCTATAGATGTCCAAAGGATAAATTCATCGTCCCTGATTTTTCACCCGCCCCAAACCAAGCATAAAAACAAAATCACTGTTAGATACAAGTTAAGATGCTAACACTACTCATATTTGTAATTTGTGTAAGCCTAGACTAACTTTTCACTCCCGATGGATACATATTTATAAATGTGTATGTGCTCATTTCAAATTTTGACCATCCAAACGTTCCACCCAAGAATTATGATTTTGAAGGCGAGATCATTCCATGTAGCGACTTTCTTCTCGGCACATCCCAGCCGAGACCGGCTTAGGTGACCAGGCTTTTGACACCCCACAGAGAATAGTATCGGAACTCATGGACCTTTGGTCTCAAAAACTCTTAGGCTTCCCGTTAAATAAACAACTCATTTAGGAAAACCACAACTTAAAACAAAATAGTCTTAATTCAAAAGCATATTTAAATTTAAGAAATAGAGATTTTCCTTATATTTATTAAATCACATATATTACACTTAACATTAATATAATTATACTTATAACATCCACACTTTAAACGAACTGTCACATCGGTATGCGACCAGTTGTCTTATTTCGGCTTTGGACCTCACCTTATATGAAGACTGTCACATCGGTATGCGAGCCGACCATGATCCAGTAATCTGACAAGGTATTATTATATATTACATACATACATTTTTTTAAACTCTTTATATTACCACGATATATAGAGAAAATTTCTTTTTAGAAAATTGAAGTATAAATTTGAACTAAGACTAAATAGTCTAAAAATGTTGATTTTAAAAGGACTTTTAAGTGATAAAACCACTAACTTGTCTAATTTCCGAAAAGAGCACGTATTATTAGTCCGGTTAGAAGCTTCCGGGAGGAAAAGCCACAAATTACACTTATGAGCTCTTAAGATAACCAACTAATCCTTGCTTAGCATCTAACTTATAATTAACTACATCATTTTTCGTTCTTCGCAAATTTAAAATCTTTAATAAAAAGATCCACGAATGCTTAGTCTAATAAAATCAAGCTTTGCATTTTTAAAGTCTATTATGGAAACTTGCAAACTCTTGGCTTTCTCAATCTAGAATTCGCGTTTCAAAGCTTCTTGTATAAAAGACTAGCAAAAGCTTAAATTTATATAAGTTAAGAGGCAAGCTAGAGCGCAAAGCATTGTTCACGTCAAATTTTATTCTTATTCTCACCTCGGTAAAGTTCCAATCTTTGTGTCTAATCATTTTTTATAATTTCTTGGCCTAAAATCCATATTTTGGTGGTTAAAACCGGGGGTTACGTAAAGACAAGTAAATGCAAGTAAGAGATCGGAATCGAAAGATCCACCCTCATTACTAGAACTAGACATTGTCTCATTGTTGAGACTGTCACCACATATAATTTCAAAGGCTTTAATCTAATAGTAAGGGGGGTCTCTTCAAAATTAAAGTCGTTTGTTATATTATTGCTAATTAATAATCGTTAATCAATAAGTCTAGAATATCGGTTCCATATATATCATGCAAGGATGGAAGATCGATCTAGGGTGAACGATGGGACAAACACCATGAGCACGAGAGTCTTATAATCCGGGCAATCTGGACATTAAACACAAAACTCGAACCGAGAAAGGAAGAGGCGTAGGCCTCTTTCACATCCCACACTTATTAATAACTATTTACTTACTATAGGGATAGATTTGTGCCCACCACGAAGCGCTTATTTTTGTGCGAGTCTCTAGCTTGACTCTCCCCATATCATCATGATATTAGGGACGAAACACGTGGAAGAGCAAACTTTCACTGGACATTTATATGCCACCGGTTTTAGAGAAGAAAAATGAAAAGCGGAGATGTCGGGGTCAAAAATGATATCCTCACTCCCGGAGGAGAGAGGAAGAAAAGAATCCACCGGATAGGTAAAATAAGGAAGAAAAATACGGATAACATATGTGAGGGAAAGATAATGGCGATCCTCAAAGGGTAAGCTCACATATGTTGGATAAATAATAATAATAATAAAAACTGTGGGCTAATAAAAGTTTGCTGCATCTTGCCGGCTCACAACCAATGTTGCAGCCTTCTAAAAGGTCGAGGATTTCCTTAGTTTAAAGGATGTATAATTATATTAAGTGTAATATATGTGATTTAATAAATATAGGGAAAATCTCTTTTTCTTAAATTTAAATATGTTTTTGAACTAAGACTATTTCATTTTAAGTTGTGGTTTTTCTAAATGAATTGTTTAACGGGAAGCCTAAGAGTTTTTGAAACCGAAGGTCCATGAGTTTCGATACTATTCTCTGTGGGGTGTCAAAAGCCTGGTCTCGGCTGGGATGTGCCGAGAAGAAAGTCGCTACATGGAATGATCTCGCCTTTAAAATCATAATTCTTGGGTGGAACGTGAAGCATAGAAATATTACAATTTTCTTAAAAAGGTTGATCTATGGTTGAAATTCAAAATAAGCACACTCACCTAAGATATAATAATTGTCGGGAGTGAAAAGTTTCACAAGTTACAAGTATGAGTAGTGTTAGCATCTTAACTTATATTTAACGGTGATTTCATTTTTAAGCTTAGTTTGGGACAAGTGAAAAATCATGGACGATGAATTTATCTTTTTTTTGGGGGCATTTTAGGATTGAAGTACTTCTTGTTCTATGACCCTAAAGTTATGAAAATAACAAAAGTTCATACATTCTAATTAGTTGCTTAAAAAGAAAAGTAAAAAAAATAAGAAAAAGGAAAAATACAAAAAAATGTGTGGTAATAAGTGTAAATATTTAAAAATGGTCAAAACGGGGCTTTTCAAAACTAATGATTCTTTAATTCCCCTTGATGAACATTTAGCTACTTTTTGAGGTAATTAGTCGAGGGGGATTGAGATTCTTGGTTTTCTAAAGTGTTTACTTATGGCATTGCGTGAGGACACGACAATAGTTTAGTATGGGGGATTTTGGTATGTGTTTAATTACACATACCTTTAACCAATTAAAACGAGCCTAAATGACCAAAAACGGACATAAAATGCCAAATATATGCTTGTTTTGCTTTGTATATTCACTAAAGGATAAAAACAAAGCCAAAACCGAGCACAGGAATAGAAAGAGCGTGAAAAGTCAAAGTCATAGTCAAAAAGTCAAAAAGTCAAAGTCAAAGTCGAAGCCAAAGACGTGTGCATCTTAAATGGGCCAACCCGCACCTAAATTAATGAGCCGAGTCAGCCCATAAAGCTTTATGTATAAGCCTTATAGTATAAAAAAATCCCAAAAACCCTTTTATCCTAAACCGGCCCTGGTTTACATAGTTAGTCCCTAACCATTAACCCCGTTACCCTTTTTCATAACCTCGTTATCCCAAACAAACAAATATAAACAAATTCCCCATTTGCCCGCCAAATCCATCTGTCACTATTCACCCATCGTTTTCCCTCTTTTTCTCTGCAACTAGACAAAAAACAATCACACCCCTTTAACCTATGTCCCCCCAGCAAGAAGACAATTCCACCTTGGCAATCCCATGGGGTTTGATTGGACGAATCAAATCAAGGGCTAGGATTCAAAATCTTGGAAAGAAAGAAAGATTGGTAGGCCAGGATGAAGGGTTCAATCCTCTTCACACAAGAAACACAACTAGCACACCCTTGTGCACAAGTTTTTTTATATAAATAGGATTCGATTTTCATTGTAGAGGACAAGCACAACTGAAAGATTGTATTCGGCTATAAATAGAGACTAGTTCTTTGTTTAAGATATCTAGTTTTGAATAGCTTTTTTATTTGTAACTTTTCAGCTTATATTGAGTTTGTTTTAGCTTATTTGTATTTCCTTAAAATCGTTGTATTCATATTTTTAGTTCAATGAAATTAATGTTTTTATGTTAAATCCTGTTTTTTAAGTTAATGCAATTTTATGTTATAAAAATGTTTGTTTAATCTCTTATAAGCTCTTATTTACTTACTTAAGCTGTTTTACTTAAGCACTATAAGTTTTTCCATAACTTATAGTGTTTAAGCTATTTTTACCCAAAAATCACTTAAAAAAAAGCTAATGTGGATGACAAGCCAGGTTTGGAAGGGCTTGTAGTTTTACTAGCTTGTTTTAAACAAGCTAGAGCTTGTAGACAAAGCTCTAAAGAGCACTTATACCCTTGTTTAGAGCAAAGGGTTTTGTAAGTTCACTCTTTAAAATTTTATGCTTATTACTATTCACTTGCTTATTTACTGCTTCTTATGTGCTTATTATGCTTTGTATTTGCTTATTCAGTCTTTATAATGCTTATGATGCTTTATTTTTAGTTTAGAACACATTTGGTTAAGCTTTTCATGTAAACTGTTACTATTAGCTTAAAACTGCTTGTTTCTCATTTGCTTATTTTAAAGGGCTTTTTCTCTGTTAGTATTTGCTTATTTATCCTTTAAGGGAGTTTTTTAAGTTAGTTTTTAGGAGTAAAATAGCTTAATTTCCAACTTATTTTTATAATTTACTTTTAAAGTCTTGTAAACTTTTATGTTTTAATGAAATTTAAGTTGTTATGCAAATCTGCCTTTTAAGTTCTTAATGCACATTTAGCTTATTTACTTTAAAAGTCACTTTACAAGCTTTCCATAAGTTCATTTTACACCTGCAAAACCTTTTTATGCTTTCTCAAAAGCTTAAACTTTATTTCATGTTTTAAAGCTCTTTTACACAAAAATTCTATTTTATAGCTTATGGATGATAAGCCAACATTGGAAGGGCTTATGGGTTTCACTAGACTAAATCTGTTTCATGATTGCCAAAATCATTTTTAGGCCTTAAATCTTAGGCTGCAGTAGCCATTTTAAATAGAAAAGACCAAAAACAAAGTAGAGTAGCCTGTCCTTTTTCATTCTTCCTTTTCTAGCTTAATTCTTTTACTTATTTGCTTAATTTTAGTTTTTAAATGTTCATAAAGTTAAGGTCTTTAAATGTTTTTAGCCTATAGTCTTTAATTTTAGCTTATTGAGTCTTAAAAGTTAAGTTGAAATTTGTCTTTCATCTCAAAAAGCCAAAAAAATAGTAGTGTGTCTACCAATTTCATTTCCTCTTTTCTAGCTTATTTCTTATCCTTTTTGCTTATTTTCAGCTCATTTGAGTTAGTAGAGTATAGATTTTATTATGTTTCCAGTTTGCAGCTCATTCCATTTGCTTATTAGCCTTAAAAAGTTAGCTTAAACTTTGGTCTTAGTCCTTTAAACTGTTTTTGAGTCTTCTGTCTTAGTACCCTTTTTAGTGCTTTTTAGATTCTTTTGTTTGCTTATTTTTAGTTAGAAGTGCTTATTAGGTTTAGATGTTTATCTGTTTTCAGCTTAAAGTCTGTTTTAGTGCTTATTAGGTCTTAAACCTTAGCTAAAAATCTGTCAAAATGTCCTTTAAGTCTCTTTTTAAGTTAACTGTCTGAGTGGTTTTAGCAGTTTTTCAGCTTATTTGTTGTGCTTATTTTTAATCTTTTATGCTTATTAAGTGTAGCTCATTATCTGTTTCAGCTTATTTTTGTTTCTAATTGCTTTTTGAGTCCTTAAGTCCAAATAGTTTTAGCTAGTTATGTCAAAGCCTAAAAACCAAAACTGTCATTTTCAAATTGCTTATTTCTAGCTTATTCTTAGGTTTTGTAAAAAGCTCTTTTTTTTAAAGTTTGTTATTTTTGCTTATATTTTAGCTTTTTAAAAAGAAATAAAAAAGGGTTTTTTCAAAAAGGGAAGCCACAGGGTTCGAACCTGTGACCTCCCCCTTTTCATAGCCAACACTTTAACACACCCACACTTTACCATCTGCGCCCTTGGGTCTTTTTCGTTAGACTCTTGGGGCAGTTGGTATTTAAGGTGGTTTTCCCATTTAAGCTATAAGCCCTTTTAGGCTTATTTCCAGCTTATTGAGATAAGCTGGTTAAGCAAATTTATTTTTCTTAGGTTTAAAATAGTTCAAAGTAATTTTTGTGAATTTTTCAGAATTTTCCAAGTTAGTTTAATATTTTTAATGCATTTTTTTGATTAAATCCGTTTTTAATTCATAATAAAAAATATAAAAGTAAAAAAAAATATAATTCTTTTTAAAAAAAAATTCTTTTATCATTTAGGACCTTTAAAAATTAAATTTGCTTTTGTAGGGTTTTAATTTGATAATTTAGGTTTTTAAAGCTCGGGTTTTGATCCCGTTATCGTTTTTCGTGTTTTAACTTTAATTGCTTTCATTGCTAGCTTGCTTTTAGTTGTTCTTGCATATTAATTGTAGAAATAGAATAAAAAAAATCATTCAATCACGCGATCACGAACTTAATAACTTTTAATTTGATAATTTAGGTTTTTAAAGCTCGGGTTTTGATCCCGTTATCGTTTTTCGTGTTTTAACTTTAATTGCTTTCATTGCTAGCTTGCTTTTAGTTGTTCTTGCATATTAATTGTAGAAATAGAATAAAAAAAACCATTGAATCATTGAATCACGCGATCACGAACTTAATAACGATTCTCAATTCACGCCTAGTCGGGAAACGACCCCGGAATGTTTTGGATTTTACTTTGGAATATATATATAATATATATATAATATATATATATATATATAGATATATATATATATATATATGTGTGTGTGTGTGTGTGTGTGTGTGTGTATGTATGTATATCTACCTACTATATAAAATACGCTTTTTTGGAACTCATCTAAAAACAAAAATAGTGAAAAAATGACACGTGTCTAATTAAAATAATCAACGACTATGGTTAATTCAACATTTAATGATTCTGTCAACTCATAATTTATAAATAAAACAAATCAAACAATAATCAACGACTATGGTTAATTCAACATTTAATGATTCAGTCAACTCATAATTTACAAACAAAACAAATCAAACTATATCCTGTAAAATTCACAAAATTAAAACATAAATTTTTTATCAATTGTGATTTCTGCTACAATAGATCATCAAAACAACATTCAAAATCATATTAAATATGATTCAATTTCGTCACTTTCAAAAAACCCTCAATTATTATGAACCCAAAAACCATAATCAAATTGAAAAATAACCGAAATCAATGATTTAAAAGGAAATCAATTGATGTTATGCTCAAAAGAATCCATTTACAAGGTTAGTGACTAATTTTATTTGTGTGTTCAAATAATTTCGTTATGTCATGATTGGGATACTTTTATTTGTTAATGTTATGTTATAGTATGTATATGTATTAATTTTTTGTTTCTATAGTTTTGTCGGGTATTTGAGACAAATTCTATCATATCAATGGAGAACTTTGAAAAATTTTCAAAATAAACATTGAATTCGAGAAACCAATTGAAATGTTTGTAACAACCTAACCATAATTTCGGGAAATCAAATTAAATGCACAAACCGTTACCATATTTACTAAGAAAATTTGAAAAATTTGAAACAAAGTGTTAACCTAATCCAAACCCTATAAATTGGTCTATTGTATACACATATCATCACTGCTATTTTTCCATCTTATTCTGAGTTTTCTTAAAAGGGATTCTATGAGACTTCTCATATCAACTTCATATCATTATACAATTTCTTTAACTTTATTAATAGGGACGGTATTGTGTAAATAATTTTTAATTGTAATCCCTAAAAGTTTTGTTGTTCTTTTTATCTTTGCAGCTTACAAAAAATGGAACTATGAATATGTGACACAGTTGTGAGACATCGTCCCGATGATTGATGAAAAAAAAAAAAAAAAAAATCTAAAATGTAGGGCTAGATGCATTAGCCATTGGAAGTCTCGACCCTGCTGGTAGTCCTAACGAGTTTGGGCATTAGAACAAGGTGTTTTCAAGATGCCACAACAATTGTTTTAAGGAGTTGTACCTTTTTTTAAAATTAGGGCGAAAATAAGTGGTAATCGTGTTAATTCAAATATGTTTTTATGAATATATGAAATATCAACCAAGAAGCAATTGATTAGTAAATCTATTTCAGGGATAATCGTGTTTAGTGCTACAGTTAGAACAAAACAATCAGCAAGTTTCAGTTGTTTGAATGATGAATGGTATTCATGTTACCACCAAGAATAGGAAATCTGGTGTTGAAGATAACGGAAGCAAATATCCAATGTTGAATCATCGCTACAAGATGATTTTTTATAAGAACACATCTATGACACGTGTTGGCAATTTTGACAATACCACACGTGGTTTCAAGTTTGAGCCATTTGCAAACGTTACCACCTGGCAATTTTGACGTTGTTGATAAGTAAACTATATATAACAATTTTTTAAAGGTGGTTTCATACACACATGTGTAGATGAAAAATTCCGATTGAAACTTCTTTCACAGTGGTAGATGAACCAATAATGGTGTTTGGTAAGTTTTTATCACACTTAAGTGATAATTTTGACATTTTTAACCCACAACTATGATAATTTTTATTTTAGCCCAAAACTTATATAAAGGTGTCTCTTAATTTAATGTTTTTGTAATACTTTATGCAAAGAAAACAAATAAATCAAAAAATTTAAATTGTTTATCACATTTTAAATTTTATAAAGTTTATTTCTTTAAAAAC
The DNA here is from genome assembly GCA_026074375.1 of Tanacetum coccineum. Lineage (NCBI taxonomy): Eukaryota > Viridiplantae > Streptophyta > Magnoliopsida > Asterales > Asteraceae > Tanacetum > Tanacetum coccineum. The sequence goes on along the minus strand of BQNB010065913.1, from coordinate 17,482 downwards.
ACATTTTATGCAATAAAAATATGATGGATATAAACATACAAACAAAACTACATTCATTTACATCAACTTACATTTGTCAAATAGACGAAGATGATAAACATACAAACAAATAAACGTTTGGTTATTTACATATTACGTTATATGTCTCATTTAGGATTAGGAAAACTAAAAAAATCATTTTAGGATTAAATTTCATGTTTTAGGTTTTCGAGTCGCGTTTTTATGTTTTCGTTTACGTTTTTAATTTAGTCATTGCTGTTGTTTTTAGTTTAGATTGCCTTTAAATTGCTTTTTCCCGTGGATTTAGAAAACCAATCAAAATCTTTGTTCCTTTCAAGCATCAAATGTCAAACCGACTCTCGACTTTCCATTGCATTCCTCGTTGGGGATAACGACCCGGGAGATTTTAGATTTTACATTGGTCAAAAGTAATTTCTTTGAATCTTTTGGAATACGTATACTATATATATATATATTATAATTACCCCTAAAAATGTGGTTATCATTTTGGCGCCGCGTTGCCGGAGAGGTCGTGTTACGAATATCGAGTTGAAGTTTGTTGTGCCTTGAAGACCCTTCCTCGTAAAGTTATTGCTTTCCGTTTGTGAATATTTTCTTTTATTATCAAGTAATCATAAATACTAAAAAAAATTTGAAAAACCAACAAAACAAATCGTGTTGTTAATTGTTATAATCGGCTCACCTTTGAATTACAAACTATAAGGGGGGTATAAGGAGGGCTTGATCTAAGGAACATCACCCAAAAAGGAAAAATGCTTTTAAATAGCTTCGGCGTGCTAATTCCTTCCGCTCTCTTGCGCGTAATTTAAAGAGCTACTGTGGACTTTTAACTTTCGGTTACCAAAAATACTAGTTTCTTATTTTAAAAATATAAAAATTTCAAAAATATTCTTCATTGCCCACTATATCATTTAATTTTCATTTTCTTCAAACCCTCTTAAACCATTTAACTCTCATGGTGTCTTATTTCCAAAATAAGTGTGTGGGGGTGTAGACAACCATGTGATGGCTTTTATTGTTATCTTTGTACGTGCCAGCAGTGTGGTGTTAATCTTATAAATGGAATTTGTTTGAATTGCACTTATGGAGATGGAAAGTCAGTCACTTGTTGCGGGTGTGAAGGCTCGTTAAACGGCGGATTTTGTTTATTTTGCACTTCGAGAGCTGGAAATTCATTCGCTTATGATCCAAATCCGAATTTTTTTGATTATTCTCAAAATCTTTCTTACCACCCTACACACTATCAACCAATCTTGTGTGAATTTAGCGGGAATGATGCTTGTTATGGTCACTATTGCACATCGCAAGTTCCGATTATCGCTAATCCAGAACCATGCAACAATCAAAACTATGATGAGTTCCCACAAACTTTACCAAGTTTTCATCAACAAATTCTTTGTTGTGAAAATTGCGGGGGTCCTCATGCGACTTTTGAATGTCAACCGATGAATCAAAATTTTCACGATTCCAATTCTTCCGATTTTGACCAATTTCAACCCCTGCAATTTCCCGTCATTCATCAACCTCCTCAAGAAATGAGAATGGAAGCTTTGCAAGCCCGAGAAAACCTAATGGAATCTATACAAACCTTTTTAAAGAAGTTTAATCGTATATCTTTTAAAGAAACGCCAAAGGTTTTATTGCTAGCTTGGGAGAAATTTTTTGAAATTAAGCATGCTTATAGTGAAAAGCAACATCAACAAGAGGATTTACAAGGATTGTTTCATAAACTTCTTCAAGATTTGCAAAGTATAAATGAGGAGTTGGCAGAATATATTAATATTCCAAGTTGGAATTTGCCTACCTCATCTTATGATGATGACGACGATGAGTATTCTTTTGCAACACAAGAATATCTCATGACATGTTCTACCGCAATCACACCCGATTCACCAAAAATGAACTCTCTCATCATGGTGGACGAGCATCTTAGCACTATTCTGAAAACGGAATCGGACGAATTAATAAAGTCTAGTGATGAGAATCTTGTCCCAATCCCAAGTTAATTTTAGGAGTAGTGTAATTTACCCTTTCAAATGTCAATTTAATTTCCTGTAATTTCCTTTTCTCGTAATGTTTTCTTCGATCCCAGACGATGAATTATGTTTCGAGTGATGAAGAATCCTCTTTACAGGAGGACATCGATTATGTCAATGCATCACCTCCCTTTGTAAAAAAAAAAAAAGAAAAAATAAAAAAAAAAAAAGATTCTGAGCTCGTCAGATAGAGGATGTGAAGGAATTTGACACAGAAGATGGAGAAATGAATACTATAATTTCTTCTAACAATCAAGGACGATATTTTCTTCATTGAAAATTACAGAATATCAATCTTCCATATTGCTAAGAATCGAAGCATTAAAGGACAACCTCATTCCATCTAACTAATTTGTAGCTTAGTCTCCCTCCTCATTTCTAACTCTTTCTTCTTGAAGATGATATGTATTGAAATTATTTAATAAAATTTATAAATACAAATTAAACGGATAAAAAACCAATCACTTCTATAATTCTTACCCGAATCCGAGATTTTTCTGCTTTGATAATGAAGAGAAACGGAGTGGCAATTACCATTTTCACATTCTGATTTAACTTTTTCCTAATTTATTGAAGCATTCTATTGTGATAATGACCTGATTCGGGTAAAATATCACTATAGATGTGGAGGAGGCTATTTTTGATAATCCAATAAGGGAACTTTACGTTCATGTGCCTAATGTCTTCCCACCATCCCACCCTGATATACTGGATTCGGACTAATAATCGCTCCGTCTCTGATGTGACGTCCCTCGGATCCGATCTTGTAGTTTCTTTTCCTTCTGAAAACAATATTTTCGATCCAGAGATATTCATTAAAGTCCAATCCAAGAGATTTCTATCACCGAATGAACTTTTTATCTCATCCATAGACCGAGATCCCTCTTTCTCCAGTGTTTGACACTTTGCTCCTATTTTCATTCGAAAATGAGGAAAAAGTTTTTCAATCCTGGTATCTATTCTTTTAAATGAGGAAAAATCTCCTCACCTCTTATCTCATCGGGGCCTTAATCTTTTCAAAGATCATTTCCTAATTTTTTCTGAAAGCCGATGATTGATTTCTGAGGGGACATATCCTATCTTGGATGTTCCGTTTCTTTCTCCATTTCTATCTCCTTAACCAACTCAAGTTGGGAGATCATTCAAGCTAGTAACTCATTAATAAAACAGTCGCTTTGTGTGGGAAACCCATGCTTACCTTTTAAATTTTTATTATTCTAAATAAGTTGTGACGTGCGAAGATTTTCCGACCTCTTCTTCATTAACTTCTCATTTATGTGTTTTGTGTTATATGACCCAGGATTATGTCCAGTGATTATGGAACCGCTCTCGTGCTCGTAAAGGTTTTGTCCTTCCTTCACAGAATTAGATCCGGCTTCAATCCTTTGCATGATTATGGGAAATCCAATATCCTAATTTCTCTATCGACAAACCGTTTATCCTTTAAGCACCCTCAATATAACGGCATTAGATTGTACGTTAGAGAACCCTTCTTCAAAAAACATTGAGGACCATGTTTTAGTTTTCTAGTAAGGGGGGAGATCTACGTTTTGATTGTGCCCTGCAGTCGTCTTGTCTTTTTTCAGATAATCTCGTTTTTATACCACCAAAATACCGAAAAAAATTTAAAAATTTAAAAAATTTGCTAAAATATAAATAATGTTTTATCACAATGTTTGCTTTCCTTCTGGGTAGAAACAAAGAATAAATTTTTGACTCATCGAAGCGTGATTGACTCTTAGCTTTGTCCCTTAACCGTTATAAACTTGTCTAAGCTAGTTTATTTGACTAAGCATATTCCGTATTTTTTTATTAAAGATTTTAAATTTGCGAAGAACGAGAAATGATAGAGTTAATTATGAGTTAGATGCTAAGCAATGATTAGTTGGAAATCTTAAGACACATAAGTGTAAATTGCGGCTATTTTCTCCCATAAACTTCAAACTACCAACTCTAAATAATTACGTGCTCTTTCGAAAATTAAATTAAAATCACGATGTTTGAAGTATACCGATAACCTAACTTTATTTAGTCTGAGGGTTTTAAATTTATACTTAAATTTTCTAAAAAACGAAATTTTCTTATATCATGGAAAAAAAAAAAAATATAAAATGTTAAAAACTAGAAAAATAAAAAATGAGGTAATAATAATAATAAAAACTGTGGGCTAATAAAAGTTTACTGCATCTGCCGCTCACAACCAATGTTGCCAAGTCTTCTAAATAAGGCACCTAGTAATTTATCCAAGACTGATACAACAGTTTGCTGCATATCCTCCGCTCACAACTATATTGCAGCCTTCTAAAAGGTCAAGGATTTCCTTAGTTTTAAAGGATGTATAATTATATTAAGTGTAATAGTAGTGATTTAATAATATAAGTAGAACATCTTTTTTCTATCTTAAATTTCAAATATCTCTTTTGACTATCAGACTATTTCGTTTTAATTTTGGTTTTATCTTAAATAAATATTGGTTACCACACAGGCAGGGAAGCCTAAACGAGTTTTTTGAAACCCCAAGGTCGTGAGTTCTCGATTACTATTTCTCTTTGGGCATCGTCAAAAGCCTGGTCACCTAAGCACCGTTCCTCGGCTGGATGATACAGAAGCAAGTCGATAACATGAATGATCTCCGCCTTCAAAAAACATCACTAACTTATATGGGTGGAACGAGTGAAGAGCATAGAATATTACAACATATTTCTTCATCTTCTTAAACTTAAAGATTTAACTTAATGGTTGAAAATTCCAATAAACTAATGCATCACATATCTCACACAAAGCAGAATATTATCTAATATGTCGTAAGAGTGAAAAGTTTCATCAAAGCCTTAGCAAAGTATGAGTAGATGTGTATACTAAGCATTAACTTATAATTTTTACCTGATAAGACTAAGTTTCGTTCTTTTCACAAGCTTGCGTTTTGGCTGATAGAACTCAACGTCTGAAAAACAACATCGGGACCGATAATTCTATCATTTTTAATATAAAGGAGGCTAATTTCAAGGATTGAAGTGCTAGATCTCTTGTTTCTATGACCCTAAAGTTATGATGAAATAACTGCGAAAGAGTACATACTTCCTAGTTAGTCTTGAAACTTCACAAAACTAAGAAAAAAGTCTAAAAAAATATAAAACAAGGAAAAATAACATAAAATATGTGTGAATATAAGTGTAAATAATTTAAAATGGAATAAAACGGGCATTTTCAAAAACTAATGATTCTTTAATACCCCGATCAGATGAAAGTACACCTAGTCTACTATTCTTTTGAAGGTTTATATTAAGTCAAGGAGGATTTGAGCGAGATTCCTTGGTTTTTTCCTAAAGTGTGTACTTATGCATTGCGCGTGAGGCACACAAAAATAGTTTAGTATAGGGATTTTGGTAAGTGCTTAATTCACCAATATCTTTATAAACCAATTAAAACGACTAAATGATAGCCCAAAAAACCGACATACAACATGCCAATATAGTGCTTTGTTTTGCTTTGTATATTCCTAAAGGAAACAAAAACGAAGCCAAACCCGACAAAACCGAGCACGGGACTTGGAGAACAAGAGGCGTGAAACAGTCAAAGTCAAAGTCAAAAAGTCAAAGTTAAAGTCGAAGCCAAGACGTTGCATCTTAAATGGGACCAAACCCGCACCCAAAGTTAATGAGCTGGGACCAGAAGCCATAAAAAGACTTTAATGTATAAGCCTTATTAGTATGATAAACAAAAAAGCCCAAAATACCCTTTTATCCATAATATGCCCAATCTTAAACTCATTACCCAACAACACTTTAACACCATCAGTCCCTGTTTACATAGTAATCCTTGGGGACTAACATAAGCTTAGATCTCCCTAATCCAGTAACCCGATCATTATTTAATCAAAAAAACCCTTCCTTATCTTATCACTTTCTCCTCTAACCTCCCGCTTATCCACAAATAAACAAATATAACAAATTCCCATTTGCCCCCCAATCCATCTACACTATTCCACCTACGCAGTTTTTCCCTCTTTTTCTCTGCAACTAGACAAAAAACAATCATACCCCCTTAACCTATTTCCCCCTCAGCAAGATGACAATTCCACCTTGGCAATCCCATGAGGTTTGATTGGACGAATCAAATCAAGGCTAAGGTATCTCAAAGCTGGAAAAAGAAAGAAAGATGGTAAGGCCAGAGATAGCAAAGGGTTTCAATCCTCCTTCACACAAGAAACGTACAACTAGCACACCCTTGTAGCAACAATTTTTATTTATATAACAACAGGATCCGAGAAACTTCTTCATTCTAAATTAAGAGGGCGGAGTTATTAGGATTAAGTATTAGTTATTTTCTTAGAGCGATCTCAGAACATATAGCTTAATTTCCTTCCAGCTTATTTTTCTACATTTATACTTTTAAAAGTCTCTGATAATAACTTTTTACTGTTTTTAATCTGAAATTTACAAAGTTGTAATGCAAATCTGTCTTCTAAGTTCTCTTCTAATGCCAATCTTCTAAGCTTATTTGTATATACACTATTTAAAAGTACAACTCTATTAACAGATTACGCCGTCCATACTAGAGTTCATTCTTCCATCTTCTGCAATAACCTTTATAAAGTCTTTCCAACTCAAAGATAAAAAGTCGCTTCTTACACACACTTCATTTCCATAGTTTAGCTCAACTTCATCCTACTTACAGCTCTTTTACACCAATAAATTATGTTAATCTCATAGCTAACTATTGGATGCTTATACAATAGCCACTAATTGGAAGGGCTTATGGTGTTTCATTACTTGTCTTCTTTCAACACTGCATAGAGATTGTGAATCCAAGCTCTTTTGAGCACAATATCTAGACTTGTTTTGAGCCAAAGGTCTTCCATATTTCCATTTTTAGCTTATTTATGAATGCATCTTTGCTTATTCTCAAGCTTTTGTGACTTATTCTGCTTTATAATTGACTATATTTAGTCTTGTATTACTTAATTGATTAACATGCAACCTTTGATTATAGAGACTAATTTCTTAGTTCACATAAATTGCATTTCCACAGAATTCATAAACAGAGTGTTTGAACGGTCAAGCTTACAATTTCATGTTGTAAAACTAGTGTACGATCATTATATACTATAGCATATCTACTTTGATCAAGATCTCCTCTAAACTACCCTTTGATTCATCAGTATTTAGAACATTACAGTAATCCAAGTTTAGACATAAGATTGTTTAGTTTTAAGTTCTAGTTTTTCATTCAAAAATATCTTCAAAACGATTTCTTCGTTTATAGTCATCGCAAAAGCGCTGTCCTTAACAGCTTATTTGTGGGTAATATTTCTTAAAATGTATTTGAGTTTGTGGTTTTTATGCTTAAAATGAATTTCTCAAAGACATCTTTTGCACCTTATTTGAGGGATGTGTTTATGCATTGCCTATTCTAAGCTTTTTAGCCTAAATTCAGCTAAAGAAACTAGAATTGAGTTTGATCATTAAGTGACTCTACTATTTGTAGATCATTAGTGGCGATTAATATTAGCCTTAAATGCTATGAGAGTATGTTGAATTGTGTACATTAGCTTCAAATAATATCTAGACTAAATCTAGTTTCATGATTGCCAAAATCATTTTTAGTCCTTAACATCTTAGCTAGCATACCATTTTAAACTAGAAAAGACCATAAAATCCAAGTAGATGTATCCTGTCCTTCTCTATATTCATTCTTCCTTACTCTAAGCTTAAGTCTTTTTTACTTATCTTTAGCTTAATTTAGTTTTTAAAATGTTCTTAAAGTAAGGTCATTAAATGTTTTTTAATGCCTATAGTCCCCTTTATTTTAGGACTATTGAGTCTTAAAATTTAGTTGAAATTTGTCCTTTCATCTCAAAAAGCCAAAAATAAGTAGTCATGTCTACCAATTCATTCCTCTTTTCTACTTTATTTCTTACATCCTTCTTACTTATTTATTTCAGCTCATTTGAGTATTAGTAGTGTAATATATTTATTATGTTTTCCAGTTTGCCAGCTTAAAAGTATGAGTTATTATCATCTCTCTCACAAAAAGCACATGCTTGGCATGGATTTGAGAGAAGAGATCCATCCCAATGGAGAGGTGGAAAATGTCATCTGACTTAAGCAATTTATTCCACAAAATAGGTTCATTCTCTAGCCTTCCATTCAAGCGGAAGCTTCTAACTCAGACAAAATAGGAATTGGAATATTGGTGGAATCCATTGATGCGTGGAATTGAGTAACCAAGGAAGCTAACTCGAGTATGATCACTCTATTTTTTCCAGTGTGATTTTAAAACAACTGTTTTGGAAGGAGATCCGCTAAGTTTCTTATAAATTTACAGATCAGTCAAGCTAGTGGATTAAGAGTAAAGATTAGCGACAGGAAAATGAGTACAGGACAGAAATTTGGGTATGGCTGTGGACAAGTTACTTCTATGCTAGCGACATTATTAACTCTATGTACTAATTTTGGCAACAAAGAACTAAGAACAGGCGAGCGACTTTAGTATCTCAAGAAAAGAAACTCTATGTGAAGGAATTTTATGCAAAAAACAAATAAGAATGATGTGAAGATTAAAGGAGAGCTCTTTATGTCTTTATAAAGTTACAGAATCCAAGTGTGTTTGCTGTTATGATTAGGAAATGATTTGATTTGAATAATGGAATGGTTAAATTCTTTATGCGAGCGAGAACTCAATAATGAGGAAAGTTAAGTAATGGTGTTTGGGTTAAGGGGCTTGACTTGCTGAGTCTCCTGACATTGATTGGTCCTACTCTGTTATCATCAAATATGTAACAGATTGTGTTTTGGAAGGCCTTTGCAATGACTAAAACCTTATATCTTAGAGTTGTCATCGGTTAGAATCCTTATGCTCTTTTATAAGTTCTCATTGGCCTATAGGAGGGACCTGGGTGCTTATTTTTGGGTCCATTTGGCTTTTAGCACAAACAGGATGCGTAGCAAAAAAAATGTGTTTAGTATTGCAAATAGGGTAAAGAGCTGGGTGTGCAATGCTTGGTGACTGGAATGGGGAATGATTTTTTGTTTCCAGGTGTCTAATCCTTGTTTGAGCAAAGGAGGTTAGGATTGCTATATATACGGGTATGTTGTTATTGTCCTAGTGAAGCTTCTCCTCTATGTTTACTATTCCATTAGGTGTGTAGTTTGGTTTGTGAGATTCATGTGAAGAAATGAGCTAGGATGAAAGAGCACCTTAATTATGAGAATGGGTCTATACCTTTCACAATGATGCCTTCTCTTTTCCTCTCTTATGCATTGTTGTACAATGATGAGAGGTTTGAATGGGTTTGAGAAGATTAGAAAGAAAACAATCTAGTGAAGAATGGATACATGGTATTGGTGCTTAATAAAGTGTTCATGATCAAGGTTAGATACAGCTTCCTAATTTCCAATCCCATGCTTGTGAGTGTTAACTCTTTAGAGCAATGAGAAAAATAACATAGGAATCCTCACCCAAATCCTGTCAGCATACTAGAAGGTTTTGGGATAGATGATTATCTTTGTCTGGTTATTTTCATTTGTTGTATGAAAGGTCAGGTTTGTCTGTACCTTGGATCTATTTGTGTAAAAGTTTTGTAATTAATGAAAATTCACCTTGCAACAAAAAAAAACAATTAGTGAAGGCGTTTATGCTCAACTGGAGTTTTACCTATAATGGAGCGAGAAATAAAACCTCAAGACTTATCAGATACCTATAAGTAAACGAGAAAACACATTTCACACAAAAAAAATCAAGCTAGAAATTCTTTTTCATTTCGGCAAAAGAAAAAAACTAAATTTAGGAATTTTTATTGAGTTACATTTAAATTCATAGAAATAAATATACCGATGGGGTGAGGCTACGATTCATCAACACTTTGGATACAATAAATGAGAATATCAGTGACCCTGCTAGCAGACAGATTTTTAGCAACAAATATTAACTATATACAAAAGTGTCTCTATTAGGGACATCTTACCTATAAACTGGCCTAAATAGTACTTGTTAGCACACTTAGAATCAAGGAAAAAAAATTAATAAGAAGATTAAGAAATGACTATAACGAAATATTTAAAGTGTGTTAAAAAAAGAAATATTTAAAATGCATTAACTTGAATTAAATATATTTTTTAGCGACAAATTTTAATAAAAAACTAGAAAGGAGCTAGAAAAGATTACAAGCTAAAATAAGAAGGAGTTTTCATCCAGGTCACCCAATCTAAAATAAAATTACAACGACTCAAGCACCACATATGAGACAAACAAATCAATATCCATCAAAGAGAATGTCCGACGGCTAGAAAACAGCGTTAACTAAACAAGGTATGATTTCCTAAAGCGCCATAAGACTTTCCCACTCACGTAACAAACATCATTCAAAAATGTTTCGTTTAAACTTTAAGGAGAGCATCTGGATGTTTTTTAGCCATTGAACATTCATCAAACGACAGCGCCTGAAATACATCAATAGAGCGAAGTCAAATCTAAACGTCCCACCAAGCGAAGACACACTTTTATTCCATCACACTTGCATAGCAGGGAACAAGAGATGAAAAGATGTGAAGTCACAGAGATTTTCTATACCGACACATTACATATATACGGAGAAATGAGAAAAGAGGAATGGAATCTCCAAACCTCTACGACTTATACATTATTAAAGCGAGTAGGAGAAAAGTACTACCCAACCTCAACGACTCTCCAAGCCAAAAATATTCACCTTAATAGGCACAAAACTTAAACCAAAACGAGATCTTAAACTGCTCTTTTAGGAAAGGAGGATGTCCCATCAATGTAGATTTAGGCGATTTAAACCACAGAACTCAAGATAACCAAGACACACAAATATCGCACATATTATAGAGAGTTGAAAGAAGAACATAGCATGAACTCTGTGGAATACGCTAGAAGGGTATTAGCGCGTATAAGATGTCGCAGGGTGTGAATACGTTTCCATTTTCTCAAATAAACATAAATCTTTTACTATCAAAATACAATCAAAGTGTGATGCCATATGAAAGAGCCTGTTAATAATCTATTCTATCAATCAAACGCATATTATCTATATTCACAAAATACAACCATAAAACACAATAATCAACATCGAACCACGATAACAAAATAAGTCAAACAATACATTATATAAAGCAACAAGTAGCACACAATCATCTATATAATTTACAAAGTATAGAATATATAAGCGATAACGGACAATCTTAAATTAAAAGTAAGTACATTATCATAGAAAACATGCAAACCTAGAACATATGATGCATTATTCAGTCAATCAACAAAGTATAGTCACACGAAGCTACTCTTTCTGCCCTACTCCACACTCGCCGAGTACCTACCTCCGAAGAGATTTAACCATCAATAAGTCACCAAGCTCCTTACTATAAAAAATTCACAGCGAAATAAAAACCTATACACAAACGACCGCCGCAAATTATACACAACATTATTTTCCCAACTAACTAAGCTAGATGTCGAGTTCTTCTTCGGGTACAACCAAACTGTTATGTTTATAGCCTAAAAAACTAACCTCTACGTCGCTTATTACATTTTTTGACACTCCTAAATGTGATGTCCTAATCTAGCTAGAACCAATCTCTCAACTACACTAGTTATGTTTTATGGCCTAACATAACAAACCTTGTGTTTCAAGGCCTAAACACATAAACCATCTAACCTTAATCTATTACAAGATAATATCCAAGACTTGGTAGTCAAATGGATACTAGTTCCTAATCTAAACATCAAGAACCTTTCTATACAACCCGATCTACTCTAAGAAACATAAGTGATCAAATGAAATCACTTATATATAATTTGATGTTTCGTTTTATAGCGTATCACACAAATATCTAAAACCTCTCAACATATAATATAATATTATAATTACAAATCCACAACAAACGAGTAAAGTCTACATAATACATACAAATTATTTTTTCCTCTCCTCTTTTAGCGAAAAGAATAATATCATCGTATATCAATTACACGGGTTATCGTCCCTCGGTGAGAGGTGGAAGGAACATTCTCCGGCTCGAACTTTTAATATCACTTAAACGAGCTTGATTGTCATAACAGATTTAGGTTTGAGTAGATTTCTACATCTACTACCATGCAAACAGGATAAAGCACAAAAAGGCACGCTAAACTAAAAATAACGGGAATTAAACATTTAAAGCACTAAACTTCTACGCTAAATAAAACGCGACTAAATACCTAAATCTCAAAATTTAAACCCTAAAAACCTTCACACACCATAGTTCGCAAAATTATAAAAACCTAAATGTATTTAAAAAACAATAATTCTATCTTTGAAAAGGAAAATTATAATTTTTTTTTTGATTTTATATGAATTTATAAAACACAATTCTTTAAATCATCAAATATAAAAATATTCTAAAAAATAGTAAACTAATTAAAAAATTTTATTTAAAAATCGAGAAACTATTAAAATTATAAAACAAAATACTTGCTTCTATCTATTAACAACCTAAGAAAAAATAAAAACTGAACATTTGCTGAAGTATAAGCAAATACAAAACAGCAAATAAGCACGAAAATAAGAAACTGGGAAACATGTTATAGATTAGTAATTTACAGTAGGTTGCAAAGTATTAAGAAAAAGTCCCCAGAGCAGATGGTAACTTGTTGAGATATGTGAAGAGATAAGGTCACAGTTCAGAGAACATTGTGACTTTTCTTTTTCTTTATTAAACATTTTCTTTATTACTTCTTTTTGAAAAAGCTAAAATCTATCAAGAGTGTAAAAATAAGCTAAATTTAATAAAAATCCCTATTACTAAAACTTACAATCAGATAAGACATAACTAAGTATTAACAGAAAAAGTGACATATATTTGCCTATAAAACAAAAATACTCTAAGTTGAAAAAATTTGGCTTTTTAGACCGAATCTATAGCAACAAAAAAGCAAAAAAAAACTAAAACAGATCACAAGTCCATAACCTACATTCAGAGTCTACATAGTTGGTAAAAAATAACAGACAAATATAAAACCAAAAAGGTAACTAACTCCACCTAAACAAACAAAGAAGGAATTTAACAAAGAGTACTAGCCTCTAACGTACAATAGATATCCCAGCTACCATACGACTTTAAAACTAAGATTAAGAACTAATACTTAAATAAATCACATAAATAATTACAAACTAAAATATTTCTCTATAAAATACACCAGGTTTGAGGGACATAGCCTAAATAATCACTATACATAACTAAGAATACAACCCTAATGACACGAAGCTAGACAAACACTAATAAAGCTAAAAAAATACAAAGGATATTTACAAACAGAAAATAAAGACTTATTGATAAATTATTAAAACTAAAACATGTAAGACTCTAAAATTAATCTAAAAGGCACACAAAGTGAGACTAAAAACTATAAAACAGTAGAGGACTAGATCCTCACAAGGACCCAAATAAGCTAAAGTGAAGCTAACTAAGGCTAAAATGAATAAGCTGGAAAAAAGAAACTAGGAGAAGGACAATTTACCCACTACTGTTTTTTGCTGATGATATTTTGAAGAGACAAGGCTTTTTCTTGCGCAACTTATAAAATAGTAAGCGCACCACAAAACAGACTGTTATGGCAATTCAAAAAACGTAACAAAACATGATTAACTATAGACTTAAAAGGACATGCTAAACAAACAAAAATTAACCTATATTAAGCTAAGAACTTTACCTTAAAAGATCTACAAACTCAGACCCTAGAGCTTAAACCATTACTACACTACTTGACTGTTTTTAACCAAAACCTTTAAAAGACTATTCCCTAGTTAAATAACTCAAAATAGATTTGTAAAGATGCATTAGAAACTCATTTTAAGCACAAAAACATCATTTCAAAATGAATATAAGAGGCTTAAACGGAATAAGCAGTTTAAAAAAACTACTCTATACTAACAAGAACCTTAGATTTCGATGCAACTAACTTGAAAAACTTAACAAAACATAATTTAAAACTTATTAAAACTTAATCCTCAACATATATGGAAAACTTAGGAACTTACTTAAATAAATAAACCTAGACCTAATAAGTACTTATGACTAGAAATTAGCAAATCCTATAAGCTGAAAAGCATTAAAAAGTAATAAGACTGTTTACTTAAAAACAGTTTTAAAGGACTTTTGACATATTTTAAGCTAAGAATTTTGAACTATTAAGAACTAAGAATAAACTAAAAACTAAAAATAGATTTAGGACTAGACTCAAATAACTCAAATAAGCTTAATTAAGCTAATTTTCTAAGAAAATAAGCTAGAACAAAGAAGATGAAAATGACATATTACAACTCTTATTTTTGGGATTTTTGTGATAAAATGACTAATAGTAGTTAAGATTTAGGACTCAAAAAATGACTTTGACACATAAAAAACTTGAAACAGATTTAAATCATACCACAATTAACTAATTTCAACAAAAATTATCCTAACTTAAGCTAGGAATTAATCACAAATGATCTGCAATTCAGACCTCTAAGAACAACCTACTAACTAACTTTACTTGACTAATTTTTAGCTTAAATTTTCAAAATGAGATTCCAAGGTCTAATTGCTCCAAACAGATACACATTGATGCAATGGAAACACACTTTGAACACAAAAACTCACCTTAAGCATACCTTTTATAAATCTAACTAAAAAAACAGTTTAGAGCTCTTTTGAAATGGCAGGCATGAGATTTTGATCAAACAGACTTAAAAACTTAAAAACTTAACAAAACTTATTCTAAGCTTTTGAAATGGCAGACATGAGAGTAAACTGAAATTTTATTAATGATTAAAAGATTACAAGCATTTAAAACAAAATTACATTAATGAAAATACAATAAGCTAGAAAATAAGCTAAAACTACACTACAAGCTACATCTCTAACTGTGTGACTAAAGCCCCTATTTATAGTTGAGGAGAGAATGATCCAGAAGGAGAGGAGTGTCCCAAAAGCTCTAATCTCGTCCATTGATCAATAACAAACTCTCAAATCCATCATTTGAACCCTTAGATTGCCTCTACGCCTTCTCAGTCAATAGGGCACATTGGGATTGCCAAGGTGTCAAATAATGATGTCACACTCAAGCCACGTTGGCTTCTAGAAGAGATTCGAGTGAGGAGAGGTGGATTTTACCCATACATACTCTTACCAGTGTAACTTGGGAGGGAATGGTAAACAGTAACAATTTGACCAAGTGTTTAATTATTTTGACTTGGACACGTTTTGTGGTTTAGGCTTGGGTTATAACTTGGGCCTGTTTTGGAATGGATTTAAGAATTTAGACTTGGTATTGGATTTGGATTATGGACTTTGATAAAGGCTTATATTTTAGACTAGGATTAATATTCTTCAAATGTTAATGGGCTGACCTGGCCCATAAAACAGGTTCGGGTTGGTCCATTAAAAATAAATACGCCTTTGGCTTCATTTTCTCACGCTCTTCCAATCTCGTGCTCGGTTTTTTGTCCTTTTTGGCTTTGTTTTTGTCTTTTTGTGGATATCCGTTACCTGCACAATACAATTAACAAAACAGACATATACAATGTATTTTTTATGTATTTTCGTTCATTATTGGTCTTTTTAGCTTAATATTAAGAAATAAATGATATGTGTTTAAGCACATATCAAAATCCCCTATACTACGCTATTGCCGTGTTCTCACGCAATGATATAAATACACGCTTAAAACCAAAAATTTCAACCCCCTAGACTAATTACCTCGAAAAGTAGCTAAGTGTTCATCTAAGGGGATTAAGAAATTACTAGTTTTGAAACGCCCCGTTTTACCATTTCTTTTAATATATATATATAATTATTTTCTTTTTTTAATTTTTTTTTCACATGTGACAACATGATCGACTTTCATTATTTAATTATAACTTTTAGGATCACGGTACAATAAGCACTTATAAATAGTGTCCATAAGGATAAATTCATCGTCCTCGATTTTTCACCCGCCCCAAACCAAGCTTAAAAACGAAATCATTGTTAAATATAAGTTAAGATGCAAAAACTACTCATAAATGCAAATTGTGTACGCATAGCTACTTTTTGCTCCCTTATTCCTAAATTCTCTTAGAATTTTATTTTTATTATTGGTGACAAATAAATTATGGCCTTATTTTTATAAAGTAAACCTGGTTTAGACCATAATTAGTTTGAAATCCTTTCATAAAGAGACGATATAGTGAGAAAAAAGGTCCACATTAAGGTTCTAATTTCGCATGATTTAGGAGTTATCCTTTTTATTTCATCCGAAACAACTTAACTACGAGTCCAGAGACGGAGGCTTTATTTAGATAACCCTGGAGTTGAAATTTGGCTTTATTAGTATTATTATTGCAACATTATTATCCCCCTGTCCTTTAAACAACTGTGGCATCGGTATGCGAGCCGACCATGATCCAAGAGTCTTATTTCGACCAGGAGATCCTCGACCTTTTTGAAAACTGTCTCCAAAGAATCATATTTTAATTCTATATTCTCATTCTTTGATGTACCAAACTAAGTAAATCTTTCTCATTTCGTTTCTCACCCTTTCATTCCATCATACCAAACGTCCCCTAAAGGTTTTATTATTATTATTATTACCTCAGTCTTTAAACGACTGCCACATTGGTATGCGAGCCGATCATGATCCAGTGGTCTTATTGTTTATTACATTATTATTATTATAGCCAAATTTCAAGTCATGTGGTCTTTTAACTACCTAGACAACGGTAGCGAGCTGTCTGAAATCGGTAGCCTATTTTCCCACAACACCGACAAAACCTCAATGTATACCTTAATTTCACCTGAAGGAATCTCTACGAAGGGATTTAAACTAAGAATCGCAAAAACCAAAGTAACTTTATTTATTTAACAAACATATAACATTTTTTTTGGAACGGCAATTTGTGGCTACATGGCCCCTAGCCCAGAAGGCGTAGCGAGCCCACACAACCAGGTTGGGTCCAGCCCAGAAGGCAATGGCACCCTTCCCTTTACACACGCGGCAGGAAACCCCTATCGCCCTAGACAAGACTCGAACATGAGACCTTTCCTAGGAGGGTAAAACCTCCATACCATTGGACCAAATGCCCGTTGGTACAAAAATATAATGTTTATTAAGCTGGTGGGAGCAAAACGCTACAATTAGCCTCTATGAGCTCTAAAGAGATCCAACTACTCCACGCTTAGCATCTAACTTATATTCAACTCTATCATTTTTCGTTCTTCGCAAATTTAAAATCTTTAATAAAAAGATCCGCGAATGCTTAGTCTAATAAAATCAAGCTTTGCATATTTAAAGTCTATTATGGAAACTTGCAAACTCTTGACTTTTTTAAGCTAGAATTCGCGTTTTAAAGTTTTTTGTATAAAAGACTAGCAAAAGTTTTAAATTTATATAGGTTAAGGGGCAAGCTAGAG